>JAAGVU020000103.1:27305976-27330763 GCA_011763525.2 Mormyrus iriodes | reverse complement strand
CACAACGAAAACAAAAAAAAGGAAGGGGAGGGGGGGGGGGGGGGGGGGGGGGGGGGGGGGGGGGGGAGTATCGGGTTTCCCTGTGTTTTCATGCGTCCACTCCATTACTGTAATGTGCTGGGGCCCATTTAACTAATGCATAAAAGCACATTGATACCCATAATATACAGCATTACACAATGAATTAGGGTTCGAGGGGGAGACAGCAAGGCAGCTCACACACACACAGAAAATACAATAAGATGTCTAACCTTGTTACGCTGCACATATTTCACCAGGAACAGGGAGAATTTAAACCCACTTACCACACTAGTTCTAAATTAAAAGCTTTTCATTATGACCCCCAGCCCCAAGTGGAAGCATTTTTGTTGAGTTTCATAATCTGCCTTATCCGTGCTTGTTTCAGCTTTCTTCTTTTGTCAAGTTCAATGTAAAAAAAAAAAACACGCACTGTACTGTTTCCAATTGCACTGAACTATTACTAATTTACTAATAGCTTCCAATTGCACTGAACTCAAACTGTTCAGATTACACTTACACAGATGTTATCCAATGATCCATAGCACTTCAAGAGGCTCTATTGTAAATACATGTTAGGAAGATGTGCATGTATTCTGATAATTACTAGAGATAACAGAAACCTGCCAGAAGATGTAGAGAGCCAGTAGATATATATACACACAGTGACAGCTGGGAAGCTTCACAGAGACTGATAAAAATACACTCAAAAAACAGAAATACATGGACATTGTGACAGAATATTTAATTACAGAACAAAGGAAAGAATTCAATAGGAAAAAAAATCCTTGGCAACAAATGCAAGCCTAATCTAATGAACCACAAGGTGCACATATTTTTCTTCTCTCCTTCACTTTCAAAGCTGATGTGGCAAAGATGATGTCACAAAGTCGCACTGGCCAGTACTGCATGGCCATAGTGTACGCTTACAAGTTTCAGCAGTCGTCGCAAACGTTACTCTCGCGCCAATTAAGTTTGAATGTGAGGAAGTTTAGGTATTTGTTTCCCCTGCAGACTGTATCAGACGTATCAGAGTAACTGCTCTGGTTTAACAGGGTTAGGCTATGAGCACACCAGGGCATGTACTCAACCCAATTAACATAAGAGTGTGAGAGGAGTCACCTTGACTATTTGTCCAGCATTGAGTGCCTGTCTAAAATTCTCAGAAGGGTTCTACCTGTAAACACACATTGTCAGCAAGTTAATGTAAGAAGAAAAAACGTGGTCAGAAATACCATACTAAAACATGATAACACTTTAGTTTAAACTCTGCTTCTTTAATGATGAATAAACAGATACTAATCATTTGATGATATTTTAGTAAATATAAACATTCACTTACAATCAGATTTAGAAATGTCCTATAGAGGTATCTTATACCTGAGCCTGAAAATGCTCAAATACAGCTCTATGGGGTGCTGCTAGAGAGTTTGGGCTCCAAGAAATCTTACCATATAGGGCCCCCAACCCAGATCAATACAAATATTTAGCTATGCTTTTAGGGCCCCTGTCCCCCAGGGGCACCTGGAATGGTCCTAATTGCCCCCCCCCCCCCTTTACGGCACCCCTGTTTATAGGTATGATTACTAACTAATTATTTTATATTTATAAGTGATTTATAAGTAATTTGTTTTGTAAATACCAAGAGCAAGATATGATTGCAATATATTTTTGAATTTGTTTGTGAATTAAACTTTCTATCTACTAATATGAAATGATTGATGATATCAAATGATTAATAATTAGTTTATTAATAGTGAAGGAGTAGACCTTAAACTAAGGTGTTACCCAAAATATGTATGTGTATTGCTGTGTGTACTGGCACACAAATGAAACTGAATGAAAGTGTTAGTGTGACTGTACCCCAAGTATTTCAGATTTCATCTCTGGCAGTGCTGAGGGGCTGGGCACATCAGTGCTGCACTGCTGCTCAGCCCCAGCCTTTCCCCACCCCCTTGGACCAATAATGACCCTTCGCATGATCAGCATTGCATGGGAATGAAGGACAGTGGTAACTCTCAGCGCCAGAAATTTGGTCTCTAGAGAGAGGCAAATTGTAGCACCCTTAAAATGAGCCCAAGGCTTCAGCTCTCACACTTTGCAGCTCGCTGGTCCCATCCCAAAACCCTGATTGGCAGGCAGCTGTACCTCCCCCACTCCCTGCAGCCAAGCCGAGCTAAATCCAACCCAGCTCTTAGACCCTGTCAGTCCAGACCTCCCACATCTCCCCACTCGCATTAACTCAGCCAAGCCTTTAGACCCCGGTGTACTGGTGCTCATGACCCTCCTAGGGCTCATTCCCACTCAACAGCCCATGCTGGCATTGTGTGCCTTTATTCATAAGCACCATGCTTGTGTTTGAGGTGCCCTCAGGGAACAGGGCTAGCCAAGCCACCCTTCAGCGTTCACAGATTGTTCCTTTTCGCCCCAAACTCTCCACCCCAAACTCATAACTCAGCTTCAAGCATGCTGTCAATATTATCCCCTGGAAAGAGCCTCCCATCCATTCTCCCAGGATTCCCCGAGGACACCCATGCCTCTGTCTCTAGCCAAGCCAAGCCTTTACGTGCCCCCCGCCAAAATGCCTCACGCAATTCCCCAAATGACAATAACATTCTGATTAGGCCTTCAGTCAGGTTCACTTGGTCCCACCCACTGCAACCAAAGCGCAGTTCCCGTAATTACTGCTGTGTTTCTGATCCCAGTACTTCTGATAGCCTGATGCCTCCAGTTTTCGATGCCTCTTGCATTATGCTTCTCTTATTCTCATTGCTATCTTATGACACCTGCCTTGCAGCCCTGAATTCACACCCTGTTATGAATATGTCCCATCACTCATTGACATCCCCTTTATCATTCGGACCTTTTCATCAACAACTAGACTATATACTGTAGTGTAACCAGAATCCCATCTTTTCATCTATAAGCAACCATTCAAATGGTGGGATTATCGCGGCAAAGTCCTTCAATGCATGCAACCTCCCACCCAACCCTGCCCCCATCCGATTGACAATGACTAACAATCAGATACAGATTTAATTGTGCTCTTTAATTAATAATTACATTTATCATAGGGAAATCTGATGTTCTGTGGGGGTAAAGAGCTTGTTAATTTAATTATGGTTGTGCTAACTGATAATGGATGCTTTTAGCCACCAAGGTTATCTGTGTCTGTACCTTCTCTGTCATTTACCATAGATGTGGGTTGATTCCCAGCCCTAATTACACTGTTCCTTAGAATCCCATCTCCTCAACTGAGGACTATCTGTTCTGTTTCTGAAAACATCAGGAAGATTCAGAGGCATTACTAGCCCACCTGTCCATCCCATTGATCAGACCACTACCAGAAAAGTGACTGAGAGCCTTCCCTCCCGGAGCGACTTTCTCATAAACTTTTTGCCATTCTTAGTAATTGAAGTTGAAGTCATTTTATAAACCATCCAAAAACAAAGAAGAACCTGTGCAGCTGAAAATGCAATAACATAATTTAACATTTCAGGCATAGAGAAGATAAGAAGACAAAAACCAATGGATTCAATTAGATATAACCTTTAAAAGGCATGTTATATGACATAGGAATTTTAATTGGTGATTTGCTTGTTTTCTCACAGCAGTAGATTGAATTGAACGGTATTTATGCTTATTGGGTTAAGTCCATGTGCTAATGCAATTCTCTAATGCTGCCATATTTACAAACATCCGTCCTCCAGTCTTAATTAGGTTGTGTCATCTAGATAAGTAAGAAAGGGCTGATCTTTAGGATCCATAACATTCTCTCCTTGAGAGATCAACAGAGGCTTATTTTCATTGTTCCCTTACTTGTGAAACGGTTTCAGAACAGAGGTGATTTTCCAGTGCCTCCTTGGAATACTCCACTACCTAGTAGTCATCCATTGATTTCTCTCCATCCTCTAGCTGCTAATCCTGGGCAGGGTCATGGGGGGCAGAGCCTTTCCCTGCCAGCATAGGGCACAATGCAGGGGAAGATCCTGGATACCAGTCTGTCACAGGGTACATACACCTACACACCACACACACAATAGGCTTTTTATAAATTGCAATTAGCCTAACTGTGCGTTCTTGCAAGGGTAAACAACGGCAGCCAGAGCAAAGCCAAATGCCATGGAAGGAACATGAAAACTCACAGAGAGCGGTGCTCAGGAGGCGTGACGTAACAGTGCTGCCCACTGAGCCACCAATGGCTCCCTTTTGCTTTCCAGTCTTATATTTCCTCATGACTTAATCCCATCATCCCCACAACTCGCTCAGAATAAGCAGCTAGATGATGAATGGATGCATGGATGGATGGATGGATGGATGGAATAATTCTGCCTTATTCCCTCCCTTCCATTTATTCTCACCTGGTCCCTTGTGTATTGCTTGTACGTCCCCTTTAGGGACTTATGTGTTGCCCCATTCGTTATCTATTATGGGCTGTTTACATTCAAATGCACCAATGACAAGTGCTGGGGGAATACAGGCACAATAAAGACACTGAAATCAATATACAGGCCACATAATGCTGGTCTCTTGTGTGCATATGGTAGGTGTAGGAATTCTAAAATGCAATCACACCAGCAGCCTCAGTGCGAGCAGTGCTAGCACAGAGACACAGGCTGTTGTTCATTGTGTCTGCGCCTGAGAGATTAAATTTCATCTGACAGCTCATGCCTGACCTGGCTAAAGCTTTAAAAGTTCGTTGTCTGAAAATGACATGATTATGGCAACTCTTAATCGCCTGACCCAATGTAAATAACCAGGCTATGACCTCATATCCGTTCTTGGTATAAAAATAACAGACTTACAGTAAAACAACAGCAAGTCAAAGCCAAAGAGTGTAGCATCTGTATTCTTAGTTTGTGTCATTCTCATGTGACATCCTCAAGAAGTTTAATGCATGGATGCTTGCTCAGTCTGTCCCTTGTGTTTCGTGTTCAGAAATCATGTCTATTATTCTGTTACCAATACCGTAGTATATAGATAGTATATTACAGGATCCATATCACAATTCTCAAGGCATTCACCCCCCTGGAATTTAACACATACTGCCGATTAGCAGACTTAAAAACAGTTCGTCCCATAAGCTATCCACATCCTCCATACATGCATACGTCCATCCATGCATTCATCTATCCATCCACCCTCTAACCACTTATCTTGGTTAGAGTTACTGGAGGCCCAGAGCCAGTCCTAGGCACCATAGAGCACAAGGCTGGAGTACATCCTGGACAGGATGCTAGAATCCACACCATCAATAGTTACATCACAAGCACTGTACTAGTACTGGCAGCTTTATATGAATTGTAATGCTTAAGCATAACTTAAGTGTCAGCATACTTATTGTGTCTTGTTTTGCACTTGTTGTCCTGAGCCTCACTATTGGGTTGTCTTGTATTGCATTTTTTATTGTTTATTTATTATTAATGTGGCAGCATCCCCTGCACTTGTTACACACACCTACTGAAACATCTTGAATTGTAAATCTTGAGGCAGACATAATTATATACAGAACTGAAAAAAAGACTAAGGAATATAGATTAAAAAAAGGAAACTTGCTTTGGTGATGAAAGAAAGGCTGTGTCTTTGAATCTGACCTTAACATAAGGACCTAATACTCACACATAAAGACAGATAGATTAAAAGTATATGGAGAGAAGGCCAGAGAGTCAGGCTGTCATTCAGAGGAGGGAGTCAGCTTGGAAAATTGGGATGTTTTTCCGTTATTGCAGTGTAATTACAGCACAAGAGAGTCATTCTCTTTCATCTTTATCCTTTTTAAGAATGCTTTTTGTCTACGTATCTCCTCACCTGTCCATGCTGGCCAAGCGGTTGTATATGGTTAGTTTACTTTTGGGTTCTCCTACCTACTTCCTCACTCTCTTTGCATTGTTCATTTTTAAATTGTGTCATGTGCTGGTATCACTGCAGAAGCATATCTCTAGTGACACAAAGGACTCCTGACACCTTGTTGCATCGCCTTAGTACTGCAGCTCTCTCTCTGCCCAAGCCATATCAAATAACATAACAATGAAAGCAATAACACCGGCGCTACTCGGTAAATACATTGTAAAGCAACACTGCTCTATATGCAAAACATTGTTGCAGTTTAACAGAATGGCAAGATAAGAAAGCAAATGTATTTGTTCACACACAAATTAGTTTGTAAGCTGTAATCACTCTCCTCATAACACTTCTGTGTCGCTGCGTCCCACAAACAGTATCAGTGTGATAGCCGAGATGTCAACAATGATATCAAATATCGTTCATCTGAGCAAATGAATAAATTAGTGTCACTTGATGGGATTTGAATAAGGGCTGCGTTATGCATAGATTGCCATTGCGGGGAGGGATGACAAGAGCGCAGAACTATGCACAGGGGCATACATGTGCCGCAATTTGGGTAATGAGTGATGGACGTGACTCTGAAATGATTACGGTAAAGTCACGGAGCATGTCGAGCCATAATCCCACAGATCATATCTTACCTTCATTTTGCATTTGATAACAGCTGCATTACAGGCCATATACAATCATAAAGGTTTAACCCAGTCAGTTTTTATTTTACCCTGTCAGACCCCTAATTTTCATTGGGTAACGTTAAATGCAAGTTTAATGAGAGAGAAAGGGGGGACAGACAGACCCAAAAACGGCTGATTAATACTCCTACTGTCAAATTTTATGAAAGAGGTCACAAGATAACTCAGAGTGGCCAGAAAAACAAATAGTGGCGATGTGGAGGTGGGTTCCATGGCGCTGCATAGTGCTGACGTCATCAATGAGACACACGGGGGAGGAGCCCCACGACCTCTGCCTCAACTCTCAGGCTGCCAGTCGATCCCGACCTTGGCGCGTCATACGTGAAACCTTCCTTAGGCAGGAGGGAACGGGGAGGCACGTACAGAGAGACCTTTCACTGGCAGAGCATCTCCGTTCTCATCTTTCGCTGTCACATGTAGCCTTGTTCAGAAGGTCAATTCTCCAGAAATAACCTTCTTAAAACATACATTTTATTTACCGTGCTAAAGAAATTGCCACAGGCAGGGAATGGGGGGGGGTGGCGGACAGAGGTATGCGTCTCTTAATTCTGTTTCTGCTCAGTCAGAGGAACAGTTTGGAAGCTTTTTCTTTTAACATCCTTCCACAGTTCAAACCGATGATTGCAGAGGATCAGATACTGTAGTATTTAAGTGTTCTCCATTCATAGACGTAAGCACATCATTAGCATGAAGCACCATGTTTGAGGAAAGTCACCATGTCTATTTGAACAGAACAAAGTGTATCGGTCCCCAGGCTCTGCTCTTAAAAGGCTGGTGGCTGAAACCCTCCTTCATGTCTTCCTGCATGGATAGCAGGCGACCCCGCACTCAGAGCGCCGACCTCTCCATGTCCCCACTTTTCTTTTTTTTTTGTCTTCCGTGTTGCAAGGTTACAACAAAAATGAACGGAATGAATGAAAAGTAATTAGAATTTCCTTTTCAATTCCCCGTGTACCTAAAGTGGAAGACGTGAGCTGCAGGGCTCGGCGAGCCGGTTCCATGGGGGCCGTGTGAGATCTGGGGGCGCGCACGTACCCTTTCACACGCGCCCGAGCAGTCACGGGGGGCGCCTCTAATCAGGATGGAGCGGCAGAGGGTCGGGCTCACTCAGATTGGGATAACACCTCTAATTAATACAAGCGCTTGCAAATCCCTTTAGAAAATAATCTGTACAGGTCATTTATTCTGCAGGGGAAAAGGTAAAAATGGGGCAGAACAAGGGACGGAGGGAAGAAAATGTCAGGGGGGCCAGAGATTGAAGCATTACCATGCAGCACGTCTGTGTGGGGGAAATGGAAGTCCAAGATGGCGGGGGGGGGAGCTGATAGTTTTAACTGTTTCAAAGAAGAACTGATAAGGAACAGAATGAGGTTGTGGGTTAGGGGGGTGGGGTGGGGGGGGGTAATTACCTAAGCCTGGAAAGAAAGATGGTGAAAAAGACTAGGGAATGTGGAGGGAGGCACAGAGTAGCACACAGCACATGCAACGTACATGTGTCACACTGGGGGGGCACGATGAGGTTGGGGCTTCGTGTATTACGTGGAAATGCAGGAAACAACACTGGAATGACAAACCCCAGGAAAACCAGCGATTACACAACCCTGGGCTCCTTCAGGGTGTTATAGAGAAAGGCTTGGAATTAGCAAAAAATAATATGCCAGTGGTGGATTGGGGCCCACCCTGCGATGGGTTGGTGCCCCATCCTGGGTTGTTCCCTGCCTTGTGCCTGTAGCCTTCGGGATTAGCTCCAGACCCCCCATTAGCCTGAACAGAACAAACTGATATACAGAAATGGATGGATGGATAGATAGATAGATGGATTGGGGCTCTCACACCTCCAGGGTTGGGGGTTCGAATCCTCCTTCCACTCTGTGTGGGGCATCTACATGTCCTTACTGAGTTTGTATGAATCCTTCTGCAATCCAAAATTAACTGATGTCTCCGTAGTGTGTTCCTAGCGGTGGTGACCTGCCGCCAAGGATAAGTTGCTGGAAGGCAGATTGATGGAGAGAAGTTGGAAAAAATAGCTACTGTAATGTAAAGAAACTACTAGTAAGTGTCCATGATTAAATGCCACTTGAGTTTGTGTTAAGCCAAAATCATGTTAACTGATACCAGAAAAGAAAGACATTTTGGCTGGATTAGGCAAGACTGCGAGCTGAAGGCTGACATTGTTAGTGTTCCAGCTGATATGTAGACTTGGCAGAACTGCTGGTGCGTGCTTCAGTTCAAATCTTTTGCTCATCCTCCAAGAACATGGATCAGAGGTTTATGGGTAAGACTGGATCTAGGGAGCAAACCGAATATTGAAGGATAGCAGTAAGATCGATCAAAGAGCTAAAGCAAGGAAGACCACAGGGAGCAGGGTACCAAAGCTAGTCTTATTAGGACTTAATACTCGAAACATGTACATTTTGTAAAATCTGTAAAAGAAAAAATTATATATATATATATAATTATTTTAAAATAGTGATAGCCTCTCCAGACCAGAACATCAGGCTACTTGTTAGCGGTGCTGGTTACTACCTGTGTTAGTTAATACTGCTAGTGGCATTGGATACTCCCTTTATTAGCTAATACTGCTAGTGGCGTTGGCTACTCCCTGTGTTAGCTAATACTGTTAGCAGCATTAGTTACAGATATCCTACCTCTCCCAGAAGTTGCAGGAGTCTCACGCAAACTGACAGCAGCTCCCTGACACCTGCAAATGATGTGCAATGTCCTGAAAATCTGTCGTTCCGCTATTCAGCGCTGATAATATTAGCGGACAATAAGTTTTACTGCTGCAACCTCGCCCCAAGTTTCACCACCACTCTCTAGGTCTGGTCAGAAAATTTTACCCGCTCACTCACCCCAGTATTACCATAATACCAGCCAAGCATTAGCCAGCACCCCCACCTTCCTGGATGCCCCTCATCTGCCTTCCTGAAATCAATATCCCTAAGGTGGGACGTCTGTGGTTACATCCTATGTTAGCTAATATTGTTAGTGATGCTGGTTACTCCCTGTGTTAGCTACACAAATCACTGTAAGTGCAGGTCAACCAGTCTGGGGAGTAGTGGGGGGGAGGGTTAAGTAGTGGAGAACCAGCATCAATGATGAAGGAGAGGGAGTGAGGAGAGGGGGGTTGGTAAATAAGCGGGCGAACTGCAAGAGGTGTTAATAATAGCTAATGTAATTAAATCACCTTACCCATACTAAAAGAGAACTGTACTAACTAATTAACACATTTACCAATATTTGTTTGAAAATCTGACCCATAATACCCCACTCCCACCGTGAAGTGGATTACTGAGTACAGAAAAGAAGTTGTTCACATTCTGTGGGTAACATGGATGGCCTTGTTGGTGTGTGTCATAGTTTATTGATGTTCTGAGGCTGTTTTCATCATTTGTTGGAGTCCTATTCACTGTCTCCAGAATTGTTACATTTTGCTAGCTTCTGTAGCTATGCTAGCCTGCAAGCTATTAATGTGGCTATAGTTGCTTTTGCTAGTGTCTTATTTCTCTTTGCCTTTCTGTGTCATCTTTTGCTTTTGTAAATATCGGAGACCTACAGCCCTCCCCGAAAATCCCTTTCTTTTCCCAAGGGCATTGAAGCATTGAGTACAGCTCCTCCAACTCAAGATGATCTGATCTCAAGGAAAAGGGATCTAGATGCTGGATCAGCTGCCCGCAGAGGGCGGAGGCAGCCCCCTGGGCGCGGCCTCAGTCCCGCCTGCGCCAAGCTGGAGGTGCTTCTTCTTCATTGCTCACGGCTCTCTTTTCATTCTCAGAAGACACCTGTCAAACCTAGCATTTGCTCTCCCTCTTTCTCTCTCTCTCTCTTTTCTCTTGCTGCCTCTTTCTGTCCATTGTAAAGTGTAAGCACTCTGGCTTATTTGGAAGGGCAGGTCGCCATAGAGGCTCCTCTGATGTAGACCTTTGATAAGCCAGCAGCTCCCAAATGAAACTGCATCAGCGATAAGACAGAGGAGGTGCTGCGGACGGTGGCAGAGAAGGCCACGTGTGGCGTGAATCGAGTGCTCACCTTTCCATCAAACCCCTTTTTTACCTTTCACTCTGTTTTTCTATTGACACAGGAAAATGTTGTGGATGCAGAACATCCCCTGTATGTCTCTCCCTCCTCCTGTTTACCCAAAACTCTTCCTCAATTCCACTCAAAAGGGGGCGCCACATGTGCTTCTGTTCCCCTTGTAGCCCCTAAGCATGCAGCTCAAATGCTGATGACGAGCACACAGGATCAGCCGGCACGTCGCAGTCCCTAAACAAAATGTGCTCTAACTTGCTGTAACTTTTTACTAGTTAAGTAACAATGTGAGCGCTTACTTTTTGACAAAGTGGAGAGAGAGAGGGAGACTGTGAAGGAGGCAGGAGGGAGAGGTGATGCAGGAAGCCACTCTGCCCTCCATATTTGCTAATAGACTCCAACAATCAGATCATTTCCAGTTTAAATGGAGCCTTGATGGCCGCAGCCTACATTAGTGGCGTTCGCTCTCCCAATCCGATTAGCCTGAGACAGTGACAGTTGCCAGCTAGAGAAGCAGGTAGCCCCCGTCTCCTAGCGGCTCCCACCCTCCTCTTACTGTCATTTTGGGACACTAATTGGATTGGCCAGAAGCAGATGTCATTATTGTTAAGAGGTCAGGCACTTGATGTTTCCAAGTTGTTGGCAGTCATTTGGGCATATTAGCGGCTTCTGTTCAGAGCAAGGGTCACAGTGTAAACAAGGCACTTAGTGAAATTTCACAAACTGTCCATGTGCGCGTGCGTGTGTGCGAGTGTGTGCCGCTTATTGGCTGACAAAGTTTGTTTCTGACAGTGAGCACAAACGCACGCAGGGGTAGCTGTGAGGCTATTAATGGCTGTGAGTTTTTATGGATGATGACAATAAAGATGAAACGATGTAATGAAAGGCAGTGAAAGACAATCAATAGTATTAGAAGCAACGTTCAGCAAAGGGCAAGCAAATAACGAAAGATCCACATGGATGAAATGGATATTATCACCCTGATGAGCCAGAGAGTGGACAGCAATAATGCCCTGATGGTCAGATGGTAGTTCTTTCCGAAGCACTGATCCTACAGTAACGTCTCAGAATCGGGTGCAGTCTATTCAGAAATCAAAGTCCATCAACATGCAACATAACAAGTAAGGAGCATTCAGCAGGGTGCGTACCTAAATTAAACAAAACGCTACATAAATTCATGCTGAATCAGTCAGGCAGAGGAAAAGGGCCAAATAATAAAAGGAAGGCTGATTAAGCACCGGATCAAGAACCAATTTTCTCTGCAGCACATCTACAGTACCTACATGCTTATTACATAAACAGATAATCAGGAAGTGTATCAGAACACAAAAGCCCCCAACGACATGACTATAAATGCATCTGATGCGGGCCAGATTGGCTTTCAGCTTAAGTGCTACAGGGGAGAAAAGCGTGTCCATGGGAAGAGCAGATTCAATTGCACGGGCAAAAATCTAATCACAGCACATAAACGGGTCCCCTCAGCGCTGGACAGAGCCGCGCTTAAATAGGTAGCTTCACTGTCTCTGGTTACCCCCCGTGCATGAATACGCCTCCCGCCCCACCCCCGATAATGGGGCCGAAGGAGGTTATCAGTGTTTGGAGCAGGAAGGTGGAGATCCTGTGCCCCCCCCCCCCGAGGGTCACACAATTAAGTCCGGTCCATCCACGCACCGGATCTTTTGACACCCGGGGCGACGGGAAGTGCAAACTGCACATTGCCCATGTACCTGTCAAAGCTGCAAAGGTCTACCAGTGTTCAGAGCCAGCAATAATGACCAATGCCAAACTCTTCAAAAAAAATAACACGCTTCATTTGCTGAGACTCCTACATATTTTTGTGCTTATTGGTTTTAACATAAACATGAAACATTGTTGTTGCTTTCAGGAGCTACATTGCACTTACAGTTTCTTCAGTCATGGTTGAAGAGTATCTAACACATATATTCCCAGCTTTGGGAAATATGGTTAAGAATGAAATCTGTTGGGTTTAAGAATTGTAGTGAAACTGAAAACTTTGATTCCAAGCGCAGTACCCAAGGGTGTAGACTTGGATATAGAGGGTAGGAACGTGTCCTAATATTGTGGAGGTACTGTCTGGGTTTAGGTGGGTGTGGGGTTCAGGACTGATCTGGTCCCTAGCAGTGTTGAAACCAATCCCACGCCTATGGCACTTTCCAACCACTGTCCAGTTTTTGCCTTTAAATACTGAAGGTGGTGCAGGAAGACATTTCTATCTTTATCTTTTCATCACTGTCCTCTTACCAATATGCACACCCATTAGCATACATAAGAACTGTGGTTTTGTTTAGTCAGGACATCATCTGCTAAACAAGAGCTTGGTCCATTTGGTTGTATCATATGTGCAGAGGGGTTTTAGATCTCCAACTAGCTATGATCCAGATTAGCTTTGGCCCCTGCAGATCTCCACACTGGCTATGTAAATCCTTACCTCTCTCTGACACACACCTCCTCTCTTCTTCTCTTACGCTCTCTTTCTCTCGGTGTTCTTTGTTTTTTCTGGTCTGCATCTGTCCCACATGTGTGCCGTGTGCTCTGAGCTGATCAGAGGCATCCAGGCTGTCAGAAAAAAGGAGCTAATCAAAGATACTGCTTCTATGTATGAAGGCTGAAACCCTCTGAAATTAACACAAAGTGCTAAACCATAAATTTCAGAGAAACTCGCCTCTTCATGTTCTCGGGTGCAGTTTCTCATCACTCAGCAGCGTTTCCACCCTCACTACACAATTCACCGTGCTCGGTGGTGCTATTATGAATTCGTGACACTGGGGCCAACAGCAGTTTGGCATCGAGCTTGTGATAACAGTACAAACAGGAATCTCATGGATGTTTAAGCAATGCTTGAGTTGGCTATACAGTAGGACTTATAGAGGTGCCCTTTAAAAGCAACTACACGCAGACTCCATCTGGTAAACACTTCACCCTTGTTTTGTCGACCTATGGTGAGGCAGGGAGATTAAACTACTATTAATATCCATATATACTGCGTGCATCTATAAATCACCTTCCTCCACTGCATTTCTCTTTGTTCTCACAGTGACCGGGAGCCAGCTAGTCCAGTCGGTCAACATGCTGTCCCATGGTGCATTGCTTCCTGTCAGGGACACTGTTCCAAATGGGGGGTTGCTAACAGAGTTTCCAAGGTCACCTTTGAGGAAGTCTGTTTGGATCTGCCTGAATCTGGCTCCAGTCTTCTTTAACCCCTCAGACCTTCTGCTGCCCATTTATCCTTACTGTCCCTGTACTTTCAATTTCTGTAACGATGTTCCAGGTTGTGGGGACAGGAAATGCGTGGGGAGCAAGCTGTCATGTGAGCAGTACGGCCAGTGAGCTTCACAACAGCCTCTCCTCTGGGAATAGATGAATTAAATTCAAAACCACACATAAAAACACATGGAACAGCCACACGTGCAATTTAATTAGCACTGAATGCACATCACAAATATGTATACACAGGACTGGCCAGATCTGCCTTTGTATTTCCAAGCATCCATCCATCCATCCATTTTCAAACCACTTATCCTGGTCAGGGACATGGGGGCCCTGGGACCTATCCCAGGCAGCACAGGCCACAAGGCTGAGGTCCACCCTGGGTGTAAGTGCCCTGCACTTTCAAAGCATCACTTTTTCCTGCTCTCATGCTATGTTTTTTGGAACGGGGCATCGACTGCAGGTAGGGTGACCACTGGCATGACTCTGAAAAGGAGGGCACCTGAGGGGACAGGGGCGGGTATATCATATACATATTGGTTGGTATTTGGCAATAATCATTATTTTGCTTACATTCCCCACAGAATTGAATTGAATTGCCAATTGAAAAGAGTTAATAGAAAATCCTTATAAAAACCGTGAGTCCCTTTGTCCAATGATAGACTTACTAATAAAGTATGTATACATTCAGGGCCATTATCTGTCTTCATTCCTTGTTTGTACTGTTTAGAAAATTAATCAATTTCAATTCAATTCACTTTGACTTTAACTAATACCTATTTGTTCACTGGGCACAAAAGCAGGCGATTGAAGCGTAGTGTTATATTCAGTTGGTAAAGCAGATTTTCAAACCAGTCAACGTCTTCATGAGTTTAGTGCAGCTAAGCAGGTGTTATGACATAAGCAGGTAAAGTTGTTCTGTAGGGCGAGCGCTTCCTTATGCCAGGAATACAAACAAACAAACAATCAGAGGTCACAGCTCCAGGGTGAACTGCAGGCCCCAGCAGGAAGCAATAATGTGACCATGTGGGGACACGGTGTTCAGGGCGCTGACAGACGGCTGTGAGAGACGGAGGGGCCGAGTGAGCGGGGCCTCCCATTCGATGCAGCTGCATTGTTAAGCACTTCCTCAGTTCGGGGTATAATCAAAAAAAATGCTGAAGTTCTACATCGGAGCAGGAATTCAAGCAGCCGACAGCTACACAGCTATATTATGAAAGATATTTCTGGATAGTAATTCACCTCACCTTGTCTGCCAGATGTGAATCCCGGGTTAATTGAAAGTTGACTCAATATATTCCTTTTTGTTGGAGACCCTTGGAATTGCGTGTGAATATAACCCATAATGTAAAAAAAAACGTAATGCACGTCAGAAAATAAGTTTGCACGTCAACATTCAACAGCGTGTTAATACGAGTTTCTGCACGGAAGACAGTTTTGCAATAGTTTTGCAACTTCATAGAAACAGCGTAAACTAAAATTGCTTTCGCAGAATCAAGATTAGGGCATTCATGTCCAACTCGGGCTGAAGTGATGACACACGAATTATACGTTGGTCATTGTGGTTAGTCGGTCCGTTGGATAAGGCTCAGCCACCAGCAGCCCAGTGTAGCGGCGATCAGCCTGCCAAAGCCTAAGGCTTTTAAGAACATCTACTGTCATGGTGTTCAGCTTATGCGAAACTCAAAGTTGTTGACCAGAATTAAACTCATTCTAAAGTTGTCAACCTGATTTATCTGAATATTCTTGTTTGATTGATAGATAGGATCTTGTTTTTAAAAAGTCATGTTTAACTTTTTCTGAGAGTATGGAAGCAAAGAGGGCACTGACATCTTTGGTAGCTTCACGCAAATGAAGAACTTGTTTTCTTTAAGCAAAATATGGGCAAAAATATGCAAGATATTGTCCTTTTGAAGAAGAATCAGAGGAAATTCCTGGGCTTTTTTCACTCCATGTTAAATTACTCTTGTCTCTCCAAGGTTCACAGAAAGCAGAGGTGTTTCCTGTAATTCAGTAAAAAAGACACCAGAACGAAAGAGTGCGGCTGGGGTGGAAGCACAAGGGGAAGCAGATCTTAGGAAAAAAAAATGCTTAACTAATTTTTATTCATGTGCTTTGTTCCTGCCTTCAGCAGTTAATACTCAAACATTGCTTCTGAAGCATCCCCTGTATTAATGCTGCGTGTTTTTATGCCTCACTGAGCAGTTTATGTCAGAATTTGGGCCACGCGTGAGCCGGTGTCCCTCTCTGTGCGTCTGAATGAGACGGTGTGTCTTCCTGTGTGTGTGCAGAGAGATGCGCCACGGCCGCTGTGTCCTAAAGGCTGGTTACTGCTATCTGAAATGGAGATCTGCAGCTGACAGGCCGCCCGGCCGGGCGCCCGCCTCCTGCCCCTGGTCTGCCGCGCTCGGCAGCCTTTGTGCATGGGATTACTCAGAAGGAATGTCTGACAGGTGAGAGCGGTGCCCGCGGACAGACTGCCCGGAACACGTGCCTGCTGCCTGCACTCTCTCTCCCTGCATTCACTCTTTAACTCTGCCTTAATTTCAGTTCTCATCAGAATGCAGCCCTGTGTTTCCTCTGTTCTTGCATCACCCTCGGCCTCCCTAATCTCTCTGCCCTGAACAGACCCTAGTTACCTCTCGTTTTTATATAACTCCCCTTTTTGTCACCACAGAACTTCCTCCCTTTTAACTCTTCAATTATCCCCATCTCTCGATATCTCAGCACCTCGCCTATCACCTTCTATTTTTCATTCTTCCTTCTGTCTTTGCCCCTCCGTCCCTCTTCCCGTGCTGCGGGCGGACTGAGTGTAGTGTTTCAGCTGATAACAGACCAGTGGCACGGGGCACTGAATGGACTCCATTCTCCTGACAGACTTCAAAGAGCAAAGGGTTCGGGACGTTTGGACAGCCAGATGGCGCGCATCTATCCCACAATGCTCTGCCAACACTCATTATGACAGGGGAACACCACAGAGAGTTTTATAAGGTTTGAAGCGACCTGTAGAATGAACCACCAGCGCGCAGCCTGGAATCAATCACATGCTTGTCCAGATTTGGTTCTGTCATTAAATTCCAAGGACCACATGTGGTCAATGTAGTCAGAATGTAAATTGTGGCCTTCATTACTACCAGAGGACTGCAAAGTACATAGGTGACCTTTGACCCTGTGACCTGCAAAATGGACATATGTGGGCAAAACTAACTTGTTTATGACAGCAAGGCAAATGAGGCAAATAAAAAGGCTTCCCATGCCAGGCAAAAGTAAAACACATATTAGTGTGGATGGTGGCATGACTAGGTGAAGATTTACGTGGCAAATTTGCGTGTGTGTGCGTGTGTGTGTTGTGTGCACGTTTTTCCAAGTATAAGGGTGTGGATGGGCATGCATGGGATGCCTGGGCGTCTTAATCCCCTTTGGAATCTGACTAAGGATCACCCTTTCTCCTCTGCAACCTCCACAGGCTTTAAATCTGTTTTATGTCCGTGCCGGCGGTATCCTCAGTATGCTCTCAACGGCAAGGGAGGACATTCCCCATAAAACATGTCCATGGAGTCAGGAAAGGGGGATAGCAGAAGAGCAGAGCCTTCCCCTCTTCATCAGCCTCCATCGCAGCTGCCCACACAGACCTCCCCGCTGTTGGACATCAGCAGACGTTACAGGGCCATCTTTTCCTGTTTTGGTCCGGTTTCCTTCATCACTGCGCGCCTGACCTCTGTTTTATGACTCCAGAGGATGACTTGAAAGCAAGCATCACTGTAAATTTCCAGCCCTAATGAAGCCCTTAAATTATGCTGTCTTTTCTCGCCGGCGCTGTGCTCCCCAGTGTTGTATCCAAACTGAAAACAGCGCCGACCTAGGAGAGGTGGTGGCTGCTCTCAGAACCCAAACCCCACATGTCACCTGCTTGCCCCCCTATCTCAGATCCACATAACCCCCAAAAAACCTTCACACGGCTTTCTGTTGTTTAGCCTTCAAGAGGCACAATGGCCAGTGAGGGATGATGTTTTGGAGGATGACGGCACGGTTCTGCCTTCCGGTGATTATCAGCTAAATTTTTTGGGGGGGGGGGTGTACACGTGAGCGGTATGTCTGAGTAGGCTCCTTGCCAGGGAGTGGCTGCATGTATAAGGTAGGGTCCATCGGTATCCCAACCTTCACTGCAGTGAGTTTCAGCTTCAGACTGGCAGGCCTGCAGAATGTAAAGGGCGCAGTGTCGGCTTGTAGCTCCTGTCATTGCAGGTGTCCCTGTGGCTGACATCTTGTTATCCCCAAAGCACCTGTGCCGTAATCCGGGATCTGGAAAAATATTCAGCGCTAAAGACACGTCTATTAATAATTAAGGGATATAACTGTCAAACAGTAATTCATAAATGAAAATACATTTGAAAACATAATAAGATCAAGGATATCAATATACAGATACACACACGTATATAATAATTATTATTATTATTTCCAGTATTCAATATACATGCACACTTGAGCACAGTCCACACACACACACGCGCACACACACACACACACACACACACAGTTCACAAAGATGTCGTCCTACCCAAAGATCATAGAACAGACTAAGGAGAGATCACATAGAAGGTGTCTTTGTCTAAAGGTGAGCCAGGAATGCACCAGGGCTATTTAAGTAGTGAAAAAGAACCTGATAGCACTATGCCCAGAAGAAAGGGGGAGAAGACAAGGCAGATGACATTTGCATTTACTATTAAATGATGTCCCTATACTGACCAGAGGCACTGAATGGCTGATGGATGCCTGAGAATTTCATTCAGAATTTCCAGTGGCTGCTCTCAATTTGACCAATCATCTTGCAGCATGATTGAACTTGATGTCAGCCATGCATGGTTTTGGAAACCAAATGGTGGTTTTTCCCTAATATTATACATATACATTTTGACGTACTCTATGCAGAAAGTCTAATAAATTATTCCTCAATTTTATGTGTTTAATCTGTCCTTGCAGTCAGGGGCATAGTTAGAAATCCTGGCAAAAGCCTACCTTGAAGCTCCACCCACAGACTGATGGCATGTCCAAGGGGCTTTGTTCATGTCTCTGCCCCCAGAATCGTTTCAGGGATTCCACTCCATTTATGGGGCTCGTGAGTTTAGCATAACATGAAAACAATTTTTTATTGCCTGGTATTTCATTTTGTGCAAAGATGCAGTGGAGGGGCACGTTGGCTGGAGGGTAACACTGTAGCCTCATACCTCTAGGGCTGAAGAATAAAATGTGTGTGTGTAGAATTCGCTTTTTTCTCCCTGGGTTTAAATGGGTTTCCTCCCCCAGTTCAAAATCATTGTTAGATGGGCTGGTGAACCCACTAGAGATGGTCTCTGAGCTCACTGCCTGTCGTGAGTGTGTACACACTGCCATGACCCGACATGATAAGTGTGTACACGCCACCATGACCTGGTATGATGATGTACCCGCCACCATAGAATGACGTGATGATGTACACGCCATGACCCAGCATGATGAGTGTGTACACGCCACCATGATCCGGCATGACGAGTGTGTACACACCGCTATAGCCTGGCATGATGAGTGTGTACATGCCGCCATGACCCAGCATGATGAGTCTATACACACCGCCATGACCCAGCATGATGAGTCTATACACACCGCCATGACCCAGCATGATGAGTCTGTACATGCCGCCATGATCCAGCATGAGGAGTGTGTACACGTCACCACAGTTCGGAATGATTATGTACATGCTGCCATAGACTGGTGTGATGATGTACACGCCGCCATGGCCTGCCGTGATGATGTACACACCGCCATAGACTGCCGTGATGATGTACACGCCGCCATAGATTGGCGTGATGATGTACACGCCGCCATGGCCTGCCGTGATGATGTACACGCCGCCATAGATTCGCGTGATGATGTACACACTGCCATAGATTGGCATGATGATGTACACGCCGCCATGGCCTGCTGTGATGATGTACACGCCGCCATAGATTGGCGTGATGATGTACACGCCGCCATGGCCTGCCGTGATGATGTACACACCGTCATAGATTGGCATGATGATGTACACGCCGCCATAGATTGGCGTGATGATGTACACGCCGCCATAGATTGGCGTGATGATGTACACGCCGCCATGGCCTGCCGTGATGATGTACACGCCACCATAGACTGCCGTGATGATGTACACGCCGCCATGGCCTGCAGTGATGATGTACACGCTGCCATAGCTTGGCGTGATGATGTACACGCCACCATAGATTGGCGTGATGATGTACATGCCGCCATAGACTGGCGTGATGATGTACATGCTGCCATAGCTTGGTGTGATGATGTACACGCCACCATAGATTGGCGTGATGATGTACACGGCACCATAGATTGGCGTGATGATGTACACGCCGCCATGGCTTGCCGTGATGATGTACACGCCGCCATAGCTTGGCGTGGTGATGTACACGCTGCCATAGATTGGCGTGATGATGTACACGCCACCATAGATTGGCGTGATGATGTACATGCCACCATAGACTGGCATGATGATGTACATGCCGCCATGGCCCTGGAATTTTGCTGAGGGTGCTGCCATGTCTTGGAAGGGCCCCAAGTTTTGCAGGCTGACACTGCACTGAATAAATGGTAAAAAGCTGAACAGATGGATGAAATTTTGTCTACTAGCTTGTATTCGCACAATTTAGTGTGAATTTTTTTTAACCAATTCAAATATACCTAACATTTCCAACAGTAATTGTCTGAAAAAGAATGAATGTATGTGAATAGATTATGAGTGGATTTTTCAGAATTCAAGGCTTTTATAAATTATGAAAAACTAAAATATTAATAGAATGATTGCTTTAATAAAAATAAATATAATTTTACATCTGAAAAAGAATCATGAAAAAGTAAAGAAATGTACTGTATGTAATAGAAATGTATTCTATTCGGGTAAGCCCTGCAACCCTGAATAAGACAAGCAGTAACAGAAACTGGATGGATGGATGGATGGATGGTTAAGGTTTAAGCTTTATTTACCAGTTTGCCCCCCCCCAGTTCCAAAGAATCTGTGTCCCAAACACTAGAGTTACACTTTGCCTATGCTGACCTCAACTCATGCTGACAAAGAAACAGAAGAAATAAATCCTCAGGAGAGCATTAACGGTGAGGTTAACCAGAAACCAGCCCAACAGATTTACCCCCCACGCAAAGCTACACCTGGGTGGCTGTAGGAACTGCTGGACCTTCCAATACATCACTCCTGAGGGAGCGTGGCCTTACACTAAATCGGTCAGTTGTATCCCTCCACGCGCCGATCCTATAAAACCTGATTCATTAGCATGGTGTCCATATCCAGCGCCCCGCTTTGTAGCTTTAAATAGGCAGATATCTGGGAAACAGATCACTATCTCATTCCTGTGCTCCGTACTAACAGAATTTTCTAAAGTGATATTGCAAAACAACTTAGTAAACTCTCAGTTCAGCATTAAGAGTCTGCCCTGGGTGGCTATATACAAACATACACTTATAACAATGTGACCTGTAACAGAATCACAGGAGGCGCATAATGAAATCAATGCTTGGTCCAGCTGATGGAACTAATAGGAATCACCGGAGAGGAGCTTTGAACTGCATCTCTAGCTCTGAGCCACAAGGAACACAGGCAGAACAAAAACAGCACAACAGAAAAGTCCAAATAAACTGGTCAAAGCTTTTCAAAAAGGAGAACAGCACAGATATGATAACGAACTGTGGTCATAACTAACCACATAATGGGAACTGTAATTCACATTCATGTAATTCACATAATTTCAGAAAGAATAATTTTGTCATACTATAATTTTAACTACTGTTATTGATTGGTGCCCCATCCTGGGTTATTCCCTGCCTTGTGCCTATAACCTGCAGGACCCTTCGTGACCCTGAATAGGACAAATGGATACAGAAAATGGATGGATGGACGGATGGATGGATGGATGGATGATTTTAGCTACTGCAAAGGTTGGTGACCCATCCTGGGTAATTCCCTGCCTTGCAACCATTCTTTCTGGGATAGGCTCTGAACCACCCTATATAGAATAAGGGGTATAGAAGATGAAAGAATGAATGAATGATTTAACTAATTCAAGAATAAGTCAGCATTACAAAGCCGGCACAGTGACAAGAGGCCAATAGACACAAGAATTCACAATGCATAACAACAGTGCACATTTTAGGATGTTGTGTCAGGTTGAGTAAGCAAAGACCATTTGTCACAGAGGAGCAGAAAAGATTGCCTAGGCTGCAGTAAATTGTTCCCTTAATAGCTACACGCTATTATAAATACACTATGACCTTTACACAACACCAATTCAGAGCTAGCATAACTAATAACATCCTTACAACAAGGAACTACTGTATTGACTCAAGGGACAAACAGACAAACAGCCATCAGGATGAATAATCCTAAAGAAGAAACAGCATACAGACGCAGTGTCCCAGACGCTTAAGTGGGTGTGTGCAGTACGCTGCAGCCATGATGTCTGGCAGTCACTCCTTCTCTGGGCAAAAGTGTGGGAACCAGGCAGAAGCTTCCTGTGCCTGCAGGCTTTGGCCAATCACGGTCAGATTAGAGATAAGCCATCCACCAATCAGTGACCAGCGGGGGCGGTCACATGACAGGGCGCCCATCGCGATAAGGCCCAACCCGCCCTCTTGAAATGCCTGCTCTGATCTCACCAATGCTAATAGTTTGGTGGCGAGTTTTTGTTTCGCTGTAATTATGCAGTCTCTCATCTGGCCCGGTTCCCCTTGACCTCTGGGCAAGGGTCAGAGCCCAGGATATCCCCTTTGCCACACACCATAATGTCCCATTCAGCCTGAAAAAGAGAGGTATTCACGCCACGGCAGACGTAGCCAGTGCACTGGCTTTCACAGCGGACGCTCCACACTCTGTCTTTGGCACTGTATTGTCCAGGCTGTACTATTTATGGGTTGTGTGTAGCACTGGTATCTGCCCCGCTTTTCCCTGTCCAGGCTAAGTGATGTCTTTGCCTTCCTTTGATGCTCTTTCTTTCATAATCAGACTTCAATCATGGCCGCCGCACATCAGATAACATGGCAATGCGCCACATCTGAAACACACAAAGCCCCTTCCTCTTCATGTAAACAAATCATGCCCATCTAGTTGTGGTGAGCGCCCCCTCTCCTCAAAGAGCGAGCCCCGTAGTGTGCCATCCTGCAAAACGGGGCACAGCTTGCTCACAACTGCGTCGCTTCCCAAACACGTCAGAGCTGAGTGTGCTCTGAGCCTGTAACTCACGTCTTCTCCTCATGTCACCCACATGCCACATCCCTACAAATCCCATACAAAGGGAATCATGTCAGCCCATTACAATCCAAATGGCCAGGCATATTCAATATTCAGCCAAGGAGAAATCATGCCAGGGCTAAGCACTTAGATCAATGGCTGGATTAATTGATTAGCTGGTGTGGTGCTTTCATTATCCTGACCACAGGGCCTGGGGGGTGGGGGGGGGCAGGCCAATATGCAGTACTGGAGTAAGGTGCCATATATGGGGCAGCCGAGGGGGGGGGGTGAGCTGAGAATAAGACTCTTGGGTTACCTGGCAACCTACGAAACTGCTGTCAGATTAGAATCTGAACAGGAGAGATAACGAGTTTATTGCCCCCCGGACAGGCGGCTGGACCAGCGCTGGAGGAGGGCAGGGCGTTTGTGTTTGTCTTAACCTGGGGTGCGGAGCCCAGGCGGGCAGCTGCGGGGCCCTTTTGTCAGGGAAGGCAGTAAAACCCACGAAGGTTAGAGCACCAGTGGCCGTCAGCACGGCCCCATCCATCATGCCAGGAAGGCAATGACTGGGCCCATGAAAAGCCCGTCGATTATCTGAGCGGAGCAGTCTGGGAGACTCATGCACGGACAAATAGCACCGATCTGCATGCGAATGGCCCCGCGCAGCTCGTCCGCACCAAAGGCAGCGCACGGCCCTGCTGTGTGCAATGTGACAGTGCTGTGAGAAGGCAGAGCACCCTGCGTGGGAAGCCATTTCATATGAGCTGCACCATACTTGCATCATCTTCAGAAAATAATGCCCATCGGCTTCCGGGCCGATGACCTGCAGACTGAAAGGATTGCAAATCTGTACGATTTCCTGAATGACACACATCGGCCATAACGTCAGACCAGGAGCTACTTAACTTTTAAGAAACTCCTGAGTTTGTTTATGATGCAGAAGAAACAACTTGATTAAAAATAACAAAGAAAACTAATTTGGAAAAAGTGAGAGTTTTCATCAGGAAGTACTAGTTGAAGAGGCATGCCATTGGGTGCACTGATAAGCCTCGGAAACTCCGGAACGGATCCCGATGCAAATAATAGGAAATTTTCAGCTGCTCTTTTGAGTGCCAATTCCAGGAAGGTCGAGATATTCTGAGGAACTGAAGAATGGAAAAGACTGAACATGCAAATACAGCACAGGTGTGACGTGAGACTTCCTCCTGTCGAACACACACACTCTGTATCATAGTAAACAGAGGCACACACACTAACACGTGCACACAGTTACGTACTGCGCAGATATAGACAAAAACGATGTTTCATATGATCAAAACACACACAGGTTTGTATACATATCTTTGTGGGGACTGTCCATTAATCCCTATGAGCAAAACCCTAATCCCAGCAATGACAACCTTAACCCCCACCAAGCCCTAACCTTATCGTAAGTAACCAAACAAAATACAAGGAATTTTTAGTTTTTTGATTGCAGTCACAGATTTTTATACAATTTTGAAAAAATCACAATCCCAAGAGCATCAAAATAACATGTTTGTATCACATTGTGGGGACATGTATGCTGTCCCCACAATGTAATATATACATAACTCACACTAACCCACACTAACCCCCCCCCCCCCCCCCCCCCCCCCCCCACCCCCCCCCCCCCCCCCCACACCCCCCCCCCCCCCCCCCCCCCCCCCCCCCCCCC
>JAAGVU020000103.1:27225550-27286736 GCA_011763525.2 Mormyrus iriodes | reverse complement strand
ACACCCACACTGTAAAGTACAAACTTCCATATACACACCCACAGTATACAGCACAGACCGCATTATACACACCCACAGTATACAGCACAGACCGCATTATACACACCCACACAAAGCGCAATATATATAACTATGTACCTTTTATAACATAATTTCAGTGGCTCCTAATCGTTAAAAAAATGCAAAACGTAAATTCAGAAAGTCTTCAAAACATCATTAGCGAGGCCATTTACTGAGCTTTCAGATTTTAATCGTCACTCAGGATGTTCTTAATGCAACGGAAATGGTCACTGGTTTCACAGCAATTTCATAACTGACAGAGTAGTGAAAACTATTACAGGGGTGGGTGGGGAGCACGTTTGAAAAGGCGAAGGCAGGACGATAGCATGGGGAGAAATCTGATGCCAGCTAATGCCTGGAGATAGGGGAAAACAAACAAAATGACCACAGCCCTCGGAACATGACAGATGTGACGTACTCAGGCCACAGGTACTTAAATAGCGAAACATATTTTAAAAAATGCAACACAGCACATGAACAGAGATTGATGAAGGGAAAGTTTGTGTAATCGAATACCTTTATTGTCATGGTAATGAAGTTTGCTATGCCACTACAGTAACAATGCCGAAAGAACAAAAGGAACAAAGTAAAGAAAATAATAAATGAATATATGGAGTATATACAAAAAAATATTTAATGCTTATAACTGAAAGAAATGTCTGGATGCCATACAGACAGGCAGACCAGAAGGATCTCGGCTCTTCAGAATAGGGCTAATTTAGCAATAGGAGGAGACGGCGGTTCAGCTCTGAAGAACTGCTACAGTGTAGCAAATTGGCAGAATCCGAGAAAATAAGGTTAACCTGTTTATAGGATGGGGAAGTGTTTTGAAAAAGAGCTGGAGCAGTGAGGCGATGGAAAGGTACGGCAGTGTGCGGGTACAGAGTGATGGGAGCGTGCTGCTGGGGCGTCGCTTCAGATGACAAATTTAGTGGCCTTTTCGATGCTTCTGTCCAAAGTAACTTATGCTATATACCCTTTGATACAGCCAGATCTTCTACTGAATTAATTCTGGTTAAGGATCATTTGAATAATATAACTGTGTCTTTTCCTACAGGCTAATGTTAAAATGCTGGAAATCTGTGTCAAATATGCTCAAGGAGTAAAAATACACCGATGCTGTGAGGTGACCAAAGTGTTGTATGGTAGCCATCTATGAGTGCAGCTGGAGCAGAACAGGGAAGCTCAGAGTAAGCTACCTAGGCAGGGTGTCTACACTGTGAGAGCCTCTGTCCACTGTTCCCCAGCCAGTACTCTAATTTGGTCTTGTCTCATTCTTTCCCTTTTATGCTACATATGCCATGACACTTGGGTGCTGCCCTCACGTCTGCCTCCCACAATTCCCCTAGGCAACCTGGACCTACTTAGCCATTGGTCCTTAAACTGTCCACCACGACACTCTGGGGTCAACTTAAAATTCAGCGAAAAACACGACTGTCCATGAGTCCAGAGAGAACAGACTGTCCACTAGTCAGAAGAGACAGGGCTGCCCATTAGTCCGGAGATACAGTGCTGTCTGAGAGTCTGGAGATTCAGCATTGTCCACTAGTCAGGAGAGACAGGACTGTCCATGAATCAGGACTGACAGATTGTCCATAAAACTGATTCTCCGCATGAGAGGATTAAGGGCTGTCAGTATTACAGGATCATGGACAGGCTTGTAGCCCTCTACACTCACACACATGCATGCACACACACATACACACACTCACACACACACATATATGAAGCACTCGCACTGGAATTCAAAAGCTACTGGAATTCAAAAGCAAGAGAAGACAGAGCGATTTCCTCTGTTCCCCAGCAGTAGCCATGAAATTATCAGAGCTAATGGCTCGCTTATCTCTGCCACGTGCATAATCGGGACGGACGTTCAAAGCCAAGTCCTCCAGGTGTGCGCCAGCGCTGGGAAATTACCGCTAAGCGTCCTGCCGCTAATGAGTCCATTGTGGGCTGGGGGGAGGGGGCAGCCCTTCCTCACACTCTCCCACCGGGCACCTTCCCCAGCGTTCTGCCTGTCCGTCGTCAGATCAGTAGCCAATCAAATCGCCCCGTCCTCCAGTGGGGCTGCAGTCAGGCACATTTACGTTTGCTGCTTCACCGATCACTGGCTCTCACAGACACCAGCTCCCCATACATCCTCTCACACAGGCATAATCATTACAACAGACACATAAAGTGCATCACCATCAGTGGCAGCTGGTGCTACGAAGATAATACATTTTACAATAGTGAATTTTTCCAAAAAAGACAGAAAAATTTATTAAACGATAAAAAAAAAATTGTAATGAATTATATCTATGTTGCTTATTTCATTAGGTACCACCTTCTCTAGCTGTATAGACAAGCTACATCTGATCACGATGCGTGACCAGGAACAACCGGGAGCTGTTTGACATGTCTGCTGACATCCCACGCCTGTGTTCCACATGCTGCCACAGATTCACCCTGTCACAGGCTGCGCCCTTCTTCTATGTCAAGGTTGCTGTAAGCAGAGCAAAACCCATCCTGACTGCAGCCTTGACCAGCCTGCTGAGCAGAGCTTCCATGGCCTGGACGACCTCCATCTCCAGAGAACCACGCAGTGAAGAAGCCCTGGGAATGTTTATCGGAATGGCAGCGATGACAGTGTGCAAAGGGGGAAGGTCGCGACCCCTCTCCATGCGGATTGCACTCCTGCGTTGGTTATCGGCCTGAACACAACTGGACATGGGCTGCAGGCAAGTCCTCAAAGGGAACACACTGATAAAGTTTAAATTAGCCACAACCACAAGAAAGCCCTTAACAATCCCCCTCCCTTTCATTGGATATAGCGGTAATCGACCAGCGTTCCTACCCGCTGAAAACGCTTTGTTTAGGTATGTACAGGGGCACAAATGGGGCAGCCTGTACAAACCGAGACGCCCTGAACATTCACAGAGGAAAGTCCTTTGTTTTTTTTTTGTTTTACTTATTTGGTGTGCGTGCGTGAGTGCGTGTGTGTGTTAGAGGCACACCCCTCCTGCCTCCAGTGTTTATTTAAGGGGTGAAGAGGAAAAAAAGAAGGTTTCTTTACTCAACATGTTCTAATTAATGAAATTGCACTTTCCTGAACTGTAGCAACGCATTCATATTTATACCCAAGTCACAGGAAAGGCAGAGCCCTGCAGGGGAACGGGCTCAGGAACTCAGTCACGGCACACAGGAACGGAACTCTGCACAAAGGTTCCGGCCTGCACATTCCAGAAGGTCTGGACTGCAGCTCTGACCCGACCCTAACGCCCGGGGGGGGGGGGAGGGACACAGTTCACCTTCAGAACTTGCTCCACACTATATAAACTTTGTCATCATACCATCCATATGAAGTGAGCTGGTTTCTGAGACCCCCTCTTTGGGCAGTGAGGCTACTATCTTATCAAGGGGGTTTAGGGCCAAAAAAAATAAAAATCTTCTACACCACCAGAGGTCCAGAGGCACAATGCAGAGGATCCAGTGCAATTACCTCCTTAGATATATTTGCATGCATTAAGACACACTCATGCACCAGGCGCCCACTGCCTCGGCGGCGCTTAAATACGACCCATTCTGATAGTGCCGGGCCTCGCTGAATTGGACTCACATCACAGAAACATCAAAAACGGCCACAGACTGAAGAGAGGAAGCCAGCCTGCCCACTGGGGCCCTGTCTGTCGCTGCCAGTAGCCTGGCGATCCAAATGCTGCCGTGAGGTATCTAATAACACTGAACGTGACACTGCGAGTTTCCTAGCATGACAGAGAGCGCAGCGCATACATGGCACTGCAATGGTACGCCTACACTGCAGCCATAATGCAGAGGAAATGTTCCCCCGATGTCACACTAGTCCTGACGTTACGGACATTCTCTTCCTCTCACAACCTTAAGGGGGGTTTACTTTGAATCATTATGAGACCAAAAGATTTCAATTAAAAAAAAAATCCTTGGGGCGTCACAAAAGAACGCTTTAGTGCGATGCTACGTTTTACTTCACTGTGAAATGTATTAGTCAAAGCCACATGTCAGTTAAGCAAATATTAAAATGCATTCATTTGATGTTCTGGCAGGAAGAGCAAGGGGAGGGAGGGGAATGGAGATGAGTGGATAGGAGGAAGGAGGAGAAGCAGGAGGAGACGAGTGGGGCAGCGGAGCAGATAAGGGGATGAAGAACTTGGGCAGGGGGAGCTGAGTGCACCACAAATGTAGAAGAGGAGACGAAGAATGGAACCAAAAGAAAAAAACAGCCAGAGCTGTCGAAGGGATGAGTAGAACGAGAAAAAAGGCCCGTCTGTGTGCAGAAACATTTTTGTTTCATTAAGCCAGAGAGCAAAAAAAAGAGCACTAACGAAAAAGAAGAGTGAATGAATGAATGAAAATTTGTATTCTATAACACGAAACTACATCCAGATGAGCAGCCGAGGCCATAACGACTTCCAGATGAAACTTGTTCCCATGTCAGCTCTTTCTTTCCGTTTCATTTCTGCAGTGAGCGGATACCTCCAGTGTACTGCACGTTTGGCCAGTAGCGTTCTGATTGTAAATATTAATACCCTGGGTATTAACGGGGGGGGCAGGATGTGGGGGCACGCTTGGGCCTCCTGTGCAGTCGGGGCCCCACCTCAGTGCCCCTGTGACAGTGAGACATGCCATCACGTGATTGGCCGCTGTCAGGATGGTTGATGCTGCTACTCGGTCGGGCCAGCAGATGGCCTGCCATCACTCAGTCTGACGCCGGGCGGGAAGCGGCTCCGCCTCCTTCATCCATAACTTCACACAGCACCGTCACTCCAGACCTGTGCCGCCCGATAAGGGTCCGCTCCATCCGTAACTCCGAAACGCCCTTATCACGTGCATCGGCCACCAAGCACGTGGCGGACTGGGACGTGCCAACACTGGCGGGCCAGGCCCGGCTCTCGCTGGGGCTCCGCGAGATCAGGCCTCCGGCACACAATAACCCAGAGGTAGGAGATCAGCATTAAAGCCAGGCCTTCCATACCGTAGAAAGGAGCGGCGTCTTTTCAGCTGAAGGAGAGCTGCTCTTCCGTCCAAGGTGAGAGCAAAGGAGAGCAGTGGGGAAAACAAGCTCAAAGCCCAGAACTGCTGGTGTAACAAAGACAGAGAGAGAGAGAAACAACTGCATCTCAATGGCTTCAACATGTGAATCATCTGTCAGATCCTGCATGAAACAGATTGACTCTGTGAGTAAGAGGAATGAGTATGCTTTGGGAATTTACTATTTGAAGGATGGCATTGGTGTCAAAAATAAAGGATTATGGCAAAATCATAGCTAAATGAAGCAAATAATGGGGAGAAAATGAGCGGATCATTTTTGGAGCACATTCTAAAATAAGTTCAGTTCCGTATTGCTGCCAGGGGCCAGAAGCTGGGGAATTCTTAGAAAGTAAATGAGAAATGGTCATGTTACAGACCAAAAAAAAGATATTTTTGCAGGGGTCACTCATTCACTTTTCCTCCTTGCCTGTCCCACTGGACAGTCTCCCAGTGCTGCGCTCAGAGCAGGACCTGAGGAGGCCTGCATTACAGAGCCTAGCCGCTGTGTTTGCATTTCCCTGAACCCTAGGCAGAGGGTCGGAAACGTCAATGACAAACTCCTAATCAAATAATAAAGACGGTAATAGGAACAACATTTCCACCCACAACATCCCCAATCCGACATCCAGTTGCCGTGGGGGATTGTCTGTAAAATCATTCCCAAAATTCACCCCCCCCGCCCAAAAAGGAAAAGGAAAATAGTGAAATAAATAAATGCTGATGGGCTATTTCCGTGGGACACTTTCCCCAAGGTTTTACTCAGGGGGCAGTCACAATGCATTTTTGGACTTTAATGAATGTGAATCCAAGTATGTCCAATTGAATTTCCTGCCACGCTTCCCATCCCGCGGCACGAGACGCATGTTGGTGCCCAGAAAAATTAACCACCAGACAGGTGATGCAAGCATCGCCAATGATGTCACACTACCACACCTGACTTTTTCATGGGGGGTGAAGTCTGGACACTGGGGGGCAAAGACAGCGGTTGACCAGGCTTCTCCTTACTCTTGACACATTATAAACTAGCAGAGCCATTATTGAAAATGCCTAACAGCACCTTGGCTGCAGTAGCAGGCCTGGCAAAAGCACATCTGATTCAGATGGATTTAGCAAATATCTATCTAAATATGTGTCCTGTGTATGACGTTAAACTGCATCCGACCCTGCGAGCGGCCCTCCAACATGCAGGCAAAAAAGTTTTGGGGGTTGGTGGCGGGATTCCACTCCAGACACCGTAAAACACCTCATGACGGCTTGATTTAAACACCCTTCTGCTCTCCGTGGGAATAGCTCTCCTGCAGCCGCCCATAGGAAGGCTGCACGCGCCATAAAGGGGATGGAGGAAAGCCTTCGGAAGCCTCATCCCTGGAAGAGCCAAAACCGTCAGAGAGCCAATAGGGTCAGGCCGGTTGTGGATTGGAGCTGGTGTGGTGCTGAGGCGTCGCCTGCTGCATGGCAACACTTGGGTCCCAGCTTGATGCAGCCCTTCTAGGTAGGCATGTGGTACGTTTTGTCTCTCAGGCAAGACGACCTTCCTCTGCTGTCGGGGGAGCTTCATAAACTCCGCGTTTCAGTGGCGGCTCTCTCTGAGGTACGCAGACCGGGGAGTGGCCAGATCTCTGTAGCTGGGTACACCTGCTTCTGGTCTGGTAGGTTCGGATGGCTGACATACTCGGGGAGTAGCTGTTGCTGTGGCGGATCGGCTCCTCCCGATGGTGGCTGATGTCACCCCTTTCAACAAGCGTATTATGAGACTCAGGCTAAGGCACTCCTTGGGTGTCAGGTCTGTTGTTTCAGTTTATGTTCCAACCGCGGTGAGCGACATTTTACTCGTAACTTCGCTCGGTGGTTGATGGGTGCCTACGAGGTGACACTCCTCTGGTCATGGGTGACGGGTCTGGTGACCGGGGTGAGAGTGGTTCCATGTTCCTCTTCTTTGTGAAAGGTCAGGGGCTGTGTGTCGCTGCATCCTGGTTCCAACACCCTGAGCCGCATCGTTGGACTTGGCACTCCAATACTGGTGGTGCAGCGAAGGAGATTGATCACATCCTCGTGGGCAGACGCTGGAGGCTCCTGCAGAACTGCAGGGTTTACAGAAGTGCTCAGTTTGTGAATTCTGACCAGACACTTGTTGTTGCTACTCTGAAGATTCAGCTTAGATACAGTAAGCTACCACCTACTATGAGAAGGGGGCTGGACTTGGCCAGACTCCAAGATCAAGCTGTTTCTGATGAGTTTGCAGGCAGTTTGGATGAGGAGCTTACAGACTTGGGTGTGACTGTCAACTCTAATGTAATGTGAGAGACCTTCCGTAATAAGACCCTGAAGGTTGCTGTGGGTTGTGTTGGTGTTGCCAGTGTTTCCAGAAGGAGGTATTTCATCTCACTGGGCACCCTGGATATTATCGAAAGGAGTTGCAGCGTACGACTTGGTGGCAACTCCAGTCTGTACCGGGAACTGAGGAGGACTGCTGTGAGGGCTCTGAGGGCAGATGAGGCATTTATGTGTATCTTTGTCAGACAAATCTGGGTATATCTGTGGTCCAGTGACCCACATCCTGCTTACAGAGGAATCTGTTCCTCAGAGACTTGCAATCTGGGCAAGTGCTAGAACGGTTCTTACGGAGGACACTGCAGTTGTGACCCACTGGGCCAGCTACTTTGAGCAGTTGTTTAAAGCTGATCCACCGGCTAGGATGCTAGACATCTCTGGGTCCATGGTTCTTGAGGCTGATCCTCCAATCAGCTGTGAACCACCCAATCTCACTGAGAATGCACAGGTGGTGAATCAGCTGGGGGCAGGGAAGGCTACAGGGGTCTGTGGTATCCAGGGTGAACTTCTCCAGGCTGGTGGTAAGGCTGCCCTCCTGGCATTGCAGGCAATCTTTGCTGCCATTTGGGAGACAGGCATCATCCCAACTGACTGGAAAATGGGACTTGTTGTCCCCATCTGGAAAGGGAAGGGTGACCGCCTGGATTGTGGCAATTACAGGGGGATAACACCGCCCTCGGTGCCGGGTAAGGTCCTTGCAAGGGTCATCTTTAACAGGATCTGTGACCACTTGCTCGCCTGCCAGCGGTCGGAGTAGTCTGGTGGCCATTCTGGGTAATTGTTGGTCCTCAATCATACCTCATCTGTAACACACACTAATTTCTCATTCCTCCAATACATTTAGTAGTTCCACCTGAAATCCTCTCTTCTGTTTGTGATTAATGGAGTCATACACATCTGATTAAGATGCCATAGATTGAGAAGGTCATTTAGTAGGAAATCTGCTACTTACTGTAACACGGGCAGAATGCAGTAGCCGGCTGACTGACATCGTAATGAGCTGTTCAGTAGGCAGGCAAGTGAAAGGGCAGAGGGGCAACCCACACCAAACCATGTGAGGAGAAATGAGGATTCTGGGAGCACCATCAGTGACAGGCCATGTGAGGAGAAATAGGGATTCTGGGGGTGCCATCAGTGACAGGCCATGTGAGGAGAAATGAGGATTCTGGGAGCACCATCAGCGGCAGGTCATGGATGCTCCCTCTGGGGTTCAGAGCAACATCCTGCATGGACTTCTTGGGAGGGCCCTCCCCCCAATTGATGAACTGCTGTCCCAAAAATGTTTAGTGAGACTTAACATAAAAAAACTACAGTGGCCAAACCAAAATAAGCCATTTCAAAGATAAATAGCTGCGATCGATATGTGAAACACTTACAAGTCTGGTGAGACTGGGGCCAGTTCCAAGTCTTCGTGCAGAATAGTTGTGCAGAACTTTAAGAGATCTCTACCTCACTTCAATAAGTCCTGACCTATTCTTTTTGCTGCTCTCCTATCAGGGTTTCTGTTATCATGCACGTGAGCGTGTGCACAATACATAGCGGTTTATTGGAAGCCCAATAGCAGGCTACTAAGGCTGCCACCCATGGCACCACAGACACCATGAACTTCAACAGCTATGAGGCTGTCCCAGAATGATCCGCCCCCCCCTCCCCATTCTTCATCCACATTTTGCCACTGTCTGTTAATTCTTTATTCTGTTGGGTTTTATATCCCCGTCCTACTACTTTTAACCAATTCACAGCCTGAGGAATGTGAGACAAACAGGCAGAGTGAGACAGATAAGCAGAGTGAGACAAACAGCTAAAGTGACACAGGTAGAGTGAGACAGGTAGAGTGAGAACAACAGGCAGAGTGAGAGAGGCAAGCAGAATGAGACAAACAGGCAGAGTGAGACAGACAAGCAGAGTGAGAGAGACAGCCATAATGAGAGAAACAGGCAGAGTGAGACAGACAGCCAAAGTGACACAGGCAGTCAGAGTGAGAACAACAGGCAGAGTGAGACAAACAGGCAGCATGTGACAGACAAGCAGAGTGAGAGAAACAGCCATAGTGAGACAGGCAAAGTGAGAGAAACAGGCAGAGTGAGCGAGACAGCCATAGTGAGACAGGCAGAGTGAGACAGGCAAAGTGAGAGAGACAGGTATAGTAAGAAAGGCAGAATGAGATAGACAGGCAGAGTGAGTGGGCTGACCCCCCCACCACTCCCCAGAGGTCCATGCTGGCTCTGTAGCCTCACAGTCATTTGGGCTTGTTAGGCAGTGGGCCTGAGAAGGAGTAGCTGGTGGAGAAGAGCCAAATTTACATTTTTTCAGTCAATTATTAGGCTAACGACACAAAGAAAGTAAGTACTTCCGACACATAGGTCAGTAAGGCTGATTAGCTCTTGTTAATCTAGTTTTTGTCCATATGTTTTTTTTTCTTTGAGTGCTTTATGATGTATAAAACTACAGATTGAGGGTAATTTTGTTTATTTTTTTTTAATCGCCTTCACCCCCCTCAAAGTATCCACAGTGCTGGTGTGTTTTTTTTTTCCTATTTAGAATCTAGGGGAGCATGCTAAGTGTGCATTTCATGTATGTGTGTGGGAAATGTTTACACACATGTACACCTTCTCACTCTTCACTGGTGTCCATGCATGCACGTGGGCAGAGAGTGAGCGGGCTGATAGTGTGTTATATGTCTGCGTAGCCTGGAGGGGGCATGGGGAGGGTACTGCAGTGTTTTAATGCGGTATGTGTGTTCGTGCCTCTGTGTGTATGGGGGGGGGGGGGTGTGTGTCCAGACTTAGCAAGCAGCCAGAACGCTTGACGTCAATCAAGCAAGGTTCTAATTAAAAGTTGCTGCAAGAGGTAGATGATTGTTGCTAGGAAAAAAATCACTATCAGTCTCACATTTTCATATGAATGGCCTTTTTTAATTAAATTGAACAGCTAATGAGTGCCTGTATCAAAACGATGTAACATTTTACCAGACAAAAGCCTCAAAAAACACAGGCCTGGAAAAAAAGAAGATGACAGAGGGATCTTCACGGTGCAGAGAAGAGTTTAAAGACAGAGAGGGATTCGGCGTAAAGAGTAAAAAGCAGGGAGATACATTCCTTTTGAACCTGTCGTCTTTTTGTTCTCGCTAAGGCTTAAAAGAACACTATTATGATGCTACAAAGCAATGTAAGTGTTGATGGTATTAAACCATTTAAAGAAAATTAAAAAGAAATTATTGAAGAGAGATAGCTTAGACAACTACCATGAGGGGGGAGAAATATATATATATATATATATATATATATTTAATTTGAAGAAAAAAATACAGAGCTATCACAGAAAGATGAAAAAGTTCCACAATAAATCCTGTGCGTGTCTGTGTTTATGTGTTTGCATGCAGGCTGGCCCGTTTGATTCTTAATTAACAGTAGCAGTACAAAGAAAATGAATTCTATCAAAGGTAAGAGTGGCCCTGTACCTTGTGAGGCAGCTGCAGGCCGCTCCTCGCTCCTCTCTAACCTGCAACAACACGCAATCATTGGCTTTTTATGGAATTTGTATTATTTTACTTTCTATTGCTTTTTTTAAAAAAACCTCTTCATTGATACACAAGAAATTTTGGCTTCAGTGATATCAGCAACGTGGGATCGCAAATGAACAAGAGCAGGGCAGGACCACAACCTGGCTGGTCTGTCGGCGAGTCTCAGATCATAGCTCAGTTAACATGCTACGAAACCCGACCATTTGGGGGGGGAGGGGGGGCTGACATACTTTGCTGAGCATTCTGCTATGGTACACTGAGACTCACGTTTGCCTTTATGGTTTTCCGTATGTTTGAAAATACTTCAGTGAGACCAATCAATCTCATAAATCTTGGTAGCAATCTGCAATAGTAGTCTACTTACTGTTGCTTCTGTTGTCAAAATAGTAGTCATAAAAGCTACAGTCTACAGAATGCAAGGCCGTGAAATGGCTCCTAATTCTGAGCTGAGCCATCCCAGTTTACCTTATTCAGAAAGTATGCTTTGAAAACACAGTTTTGAAATCTAGGCCATATGACATATAGTAGTGTTCAAAATCAAACATGACTGGGAGTCATACAACAGGTATAGTGGCTCTGAAGTGCATGAGGCAACCCCATCAAAACTCCAATTAACTCCAACAACGTTTGTTCAAGGAAGTCACTGATAGCAGACCAGGAACAGAAACCTGAAGCCCAGCGATGTCCCAGTGCACCAAACCTCCATCTATGAAGAAATGAAAAAAGTATCAATCATTCAAGCCATTCATGGTCATGATAATCAATCCTCCCCACACTGATCATCTTTTGCATCAACTGTCCAATGTGGCAATAACATCTAAATAGATACAGCACAAAGACCAACCCCACCCAAATTTACACAAATGCATAAAACTCAACAGTACTCTTCAATACAACCTGATTATTGTTCCTGGATCTGTGACGTGCACAAGGGCCCAAAGTAGGCAGGAGAAATCTACATTTGCTCTCATCCCTGACGTTTCCCATCTCTCACTCACATTTTTTCTTAAACTTTTAACATTATGACCCCCGGAAACATTTGCGAACTATAACAATAAAATTAACTTGTAATGAGTAAAATAATTGTACATCAAACACTCCAGTTATGAGAGAAACATTCAGAAGAAAGGCAAATTTTATAGATTACACGGCTCATGACTGCCCAAGTTCAAAACACAGGGAAAAAAAAGCATGTTTCCCAGATACTCCCCAGCATTCTTTAAACTTGTGTAATGGATATGCTGTAGGCAACGGACAAATTTAATATGCAAAGAATTTCCATTCTGCATGCACCACTTCAAAGGGAGAGGAACGGGGTTTGAAGAAGCCAGTGGGAAGGAGGCAAGGGCCAAATCAGCTCTGCGACGTGCCCTTGTCTCCCAAAGAGGAGCGAGAGCACAAGGGTGGGTGGGTGGATGGATGGGTGGTGTTTAATAGATATAGTTGATCTGGGGCGGTGCCATTTGCCAGTCAACACTGCAGGTCTCCCAATCTTCAAAAACAAAATGAAATAAGCTAATTGAGGGGAGAATGTCGGGGTGGGGGGTGGGGGCAAAGAACAGAGAAACAAATCAAATTCAGAAAATGGATTATGAGAACTTTTTCTTCCACAGGAGTGATGTGAGAGTTCGAGTCACTGTATCCAGCTGGTAATAAGTAAAGAAGTTTCCTTGGAGGTGAAGTAGGATGGGAAGAAGAGACAGCCTCTTATGGCAGTCAGGTTCAGCCAACCCACCCGTCTCTGACCATGCCCACTTCTTACTGTCCAGTGGTCAGCTGACCACTCATCAGCCAACCCATCCATCTCTGAACATGCCCATTTCTTGCTGTCCAGCATTCAGGTGACCTCTCAGTAGGGTCAGTTACTGTGCACAGGAAAACTCAACAACTCTGGCAATAATCCCCAGCTTTCTTCTAGTCAGAAGTAGATATATCATCCATCTATCCATCCATCTCACCAACTTGTGTTTCATGCCCACTCATTGAGTACAGGGTAGCAGTGAACCCAGAAACCATCCCAGGAGACCAGAGCTCCAGGTTGATGAATACCCTCAAAAGGGTGCACTGAAATGGATATATCAAAATAGAGCAATCATATGATCCATTGCTTATACAGATAAAAACCTACAGCCAATATTTTCTTCTGAAATCTGGGACAATAGAGGTATGATTTAGAGATAATATTGACTTAATTGCAGTGCTATAGCAGCACAGGCAGTCCCCTGGTCATGAATAACATCCTTTTCCTAAGTCTGTTTCGAATCTGTAGGTGTCAAAAGAGGTACATGCGGTTCTTATTTATCATTAGTTAGTCAAGTGTTTATCTAGGTGTCTAGTGTGTATAGTATGGTATGCACTGACTACACTGTACTGATGCCGCACGATGTTTTAATGAGCATCACAAAATAGTGTATGCTTTCGTTATTAAAAACCATTGTATGTAACTCAAACTTATAATATAGTAGGCTTTATGGCAGTCTGTATGTAAGTACAAGTTGTTCGTAAGTTGGGCATTCTTAACCCGGGGACTGCCTGTAGACCAGGGCTGTCAAACCCCAGTCCTGCAAGGCTGGAACCCTATGTCGTTCTTTTCCTTTTCCACTGCAAATGATTCAGCCCAAAAGCTGCGTGGTAATTAGCACAAGGAGTTGAATCAGGTCTGTGAAATGAGGGGAAACCAAAAAATGTGTAGGGCTCCAGCCCTACAGGACTGGAGTTTGACACTCCAGCTGTAGGCCATAAAAACAGAAAAGTCTAACAAGCCAGAAGTGGATATATTTTGGATATATAAAGGCTGGTGTACATTATGAAAATGTGCCAGGATTTATGCGAGATGCAGCTTTGGAAGGGGAACCGCAGTGAGTGAAAAGCACAGTATTGTGGCCTTGAATGTATTTACTGCATGTGTGGCATGTGCTTGCAGGAAGCCCAAATTCCCGTCACACTAAAATAGTTCCACTGAGGCCTTATTGATAGTCCCAGTGCTCCCAGTGGGCAAATGAGAGACAGAGAAGGCATGGGAGTATGAATAGGTGGTGGTGGTGGGGGGGGGGGACAGGGTGGGCACAGCTGGCTTCGTGCCCAACCTGCTGTGTTATGGTGCCCGTTCGACTGGCTGGCACTGGCCATCAGGCTGTTTGCCGCCGGTCGGTGTGTTTCTCCAGGACACGGTAATTATGTCTGGGTGGTGTGGCGAGGAGCAGAAAGCATGGCACACCCCCACAGTGTCCACTTCCCTAGGGGCACTGCCGCCCTGGCAATCGACCTGCTCATGCCAAGGAGACCAGGCACCTGTCACCCTGAGAACAGGACGGGAGCAGAAGCATGGCATTGGATGGGCACTGCATTACCTGGCTTCACATTTGGAGGACTGTTTGAGCTGACAAAGGCCAATTTATAAGGCTGAGGGCGAAAATGCTCCCCAGGGGACAGTGTGAGCGCTGTAACCCAGGAACGCCAAGACTGGCGACTCTGTACCGCTTCGGGAGCAGGAAAAAAAGACAGAGAACCGGGCAAATTAAAAATGCAGGTTGACAGGACATCAGTACTGGCTGAGTGAACAGCATGTGCTGAATAGCAGGGGCAGTCACAACCAGGGGGGACAAAGGGTCGTTAATAAGAAGGTAATTAGTGCTAAATGCTTCTCAGCTTGTGGTTCATGAAACCCATCCTGCTTGAAGGAGTGCTGTGGATGCCCAGCTGCCCGCGGGATGGGACAGCATGAAGGCGGAGCAAAGGCAGCGTGAAGGCAGCGGCAGGGTGGAATAAACGTGGCATGAAGGCAGCGTGAAGGCTGCGGCAAGACGGCATAAACATGGTGTGAAGGCGGAGTAAAGGCACCGTGAAGGTGGCGGCAAGGTGACTTGAAGGTGGTGTAAAGCTAGAGTGAAGGTAGCATGAAGGTAATGTGAAGGCATAATAAAGGCAGCATGAAGGCGGCGGGAAGGCAGAGGCAGGATGGCATAAAGGTGGTGTGAAGGCGGAGTAAAGGTGCCCTGAAGGCGGCAGCAGAGTGACTTGAAGGTGGTGTAAAGGTAGAGTGAAGGCAGCATGAAGGTGGTGTGAAGGCATACTAAAGGCAGCGTGAAGGTGGCATGAAGGCGGAGTGAAGCCAGCGTGAAGGTGGAGTGACGACAGTGTGAAGGTGGAGTGAAGCTGGCGTGAAGGCAAAGTGAAGGTGGCGGGAAAGCAGAGTGAAGGTAGAAGCAAGGTGACATGAAGGCACAGTGAAGGCGACATGAAGCTGATGAGATAGTGGCGTGAAGGCAGAGTGAAGGCGGTGGGAAGGCAGCAGGAAGGTGGCGTGAAGGCAAAGTGGAAACAGAGTGAAGGCGGTGGGAAGGCAACAGGAAGGTGACGTGAAGGCAGAGTGGAAGCAGAGTGAAGGCGGTGGGAAGGCAACAGGAAGGTGGAGTGAAAGCAGAGTGGAAGCAGAGTGAAGGCGGTCGGAAGGCAGCAGGAAGGTGGTGTGAAGGCAGAGTGAAAGCAGCATAACAGCAGGAGGATGGCAGCATGAAGGTGGCATGAAGGTGGTCTGAAGGTGGAGTGAAGATGGCATAAACGCAGATTGAAGGTGGCGGGAAGCCGGTGTGAAGGTGGTGTGAAGTCAGCATAAATGCGGTGTGAAGGCAGAGGGAAGGCGGCATGAAACCGACGCAAATCTGGCGTGAAGGCAGAGTGAAGGCGGTGGGAAGGCAGGAGGAAGGTGGCGTGAAGGCAGAGTGGAAGCAGAGTGAAGGCGGTGGGAAGGCAACAGGAAGGTGGCATGAAGGTGGTGGGAAGGCAGCAGGAAGGTGACGTGAAGGCAGAATGAAAGCGGTGGGAAGGCAGCAGGAAGGTGCCGTGAAGGCAGAGTGGAAGCAGAGTGAAGGCGGTGGGAAGGCAGCAGGAAGGTGGTGTGAAGGCAGAGTGAAGGCGGTGGGAAGGCAGCAGGAAGGTGGCGTGAAGGCAGATTGAAGGCAGCAGGAAGGTGGAGTGAAGGCGGCATGAAACCGACGCGAATGTGCCGTGAAGGCAGAGTGAAGGCGGTGGGAAGGTAGCAGGAAGGTCGTGTGAAGGCAGTGAAAGCAGAGTGAAGGTGGTGGGAAGGCAGCAGGAAGGTGGCATGAAGGCAGAGTGAAGGCGGTGGGAAGGCAGCAGGAAGGTGGCGTGAAGGCAGAGTGGAAGCAGAGCGAAGGCGGTGGGAAGGCAGCAGGAAGGTGGTGTGAAGGCAGAGTGAAAGCAGGGTGAAGGCGATGCCGCAGTGGATGATGACATGGAGATCAGAATGCACACTGTCAGCTCCCTCCTCTTCCTCCTCATTGCATCAAACTCTCCCCTTTTCTCTCTCCCTTACCATTGAAATGTTCTTTTGGAAAAAGTTAGTAAAACATGGACAAACAGAAGGACAATGTGCAGCCTGCTAATTGCTGAACCACCATCAAGAAATCAGCGAGTGATGACAGGGATTGAAAAAAGCACTTGAGTCAGCCATCGGTCTTTTCTCCTTAAGGATCCTTAAGTATTCCATCATGATCACGTATTAAAGCACATTTAGCTCTATCCTGTTGCTTTTATTAGGTTTTTGATGTTGCTTTAAAGTGTTCTCTATTTCCCTGGCTGGTTGTTCACGTCACCTAGCCTTTAAGATATATCGCTCGAGCCCCCCCCCCCGACCGCCCCCTGCCCCCTCACAGAGGCTAGGCCAGCTGCCAATCCAGCTCTGTGCCGCTATCTGATTGGAACCCGGCCACTGTTTTCATAAACACAATTTTTTAGGGGTTGCATACGTACATAAACACCGGCACTTCAAACCCCCGTGTCACAACTCCCTAAACCAACGTCAATCACGGTGCACTTTTAAAAGCCTGGCAATTTCTGGCCAGCGGGCTTATTTAAATACGTCTGACAGCCTCCCCTTTTAAGACGGTTTATGTACAGCACAAACGCAATGCCGTGTTTGCTCTGCCTATGCATTAAGGCCCACAGGCTAAAGACACGGCGCTTCACTGGCCGTCCCAAATCCCACCGTGTCCATCATCTCTGTGAACTATGACCCGCATTATCTCCCCGCTGCCTTTGCCCCTCGTACTCCAACCTCTGTCCCCACAGCCAAAGCACGCAGCATAGCTACGACACAGGACTGCCAAGTACAGCTTCCCGTCGCTATCCTCTCGCTATCTGTCAGGCATCTCCCAGCTATTGACAATTCCTATATGGCTGGAATCCAGACATCCAGAGCCACATTTTGCATGTTATATTTTAGCGAGCAACAATTTTAGCACACAAACAACTCATATTTACATTAATATTTGCTTTTGTCCAAAGCAACATACAAGTGAGGCAAATAGCACATAAAGATACATGCTGTCTTGGAGTCGACTAAGTGCATTTAAGCTGCGCTTCCAGTGAATGCCCAGGTAGTTGTTGAAGCAGTATCACAGCAATACACAACTTCTAACAAAGCAAGAACATAATAAAAACTATTCAGCCAGAGGCTAACATGCTTCTAAAAGAACTGAAGGCAGAGATAATGTGATGTACTTTTATCCTCAGTGATATTATACTCACTGTCAGCTTATGACATCAGAGCTGAAGTGGCCTGTGCAGCTCAAAGGCACGTAATGGGGACACCCTCCACACACACACACGCACACACAGACATGCACAGACACACACACACACAAACAGACACACACATACCCCAGCCTGCCCTGTTTAAAAATATACCCCATATATTGATTTTATATTCTTTGAACATCTGCTTTCCTCATTGTTTTCCATCTTTGATTATAAAAGTGTGCTTAGTTGCTGATGGATTTTCTAAGTTCTGTATTTTCCTGTGCTGCTTAATCTTCACATACTATAGTACCCAAGGTGACATGAAACAGAAGGTTATTGTCTTCCAGTTCCATGGGTTTTTTCCTTCAGAATTATCTGCTTTATGCTCATGTCCGGTTCTTACAGTCGCTTATTCAGGCTATTACAGAAAAATTAAACGGGACTCATGGTTCCCATAAACAAGGATTTTTCACAGATTTTGTGACATGACCACATCAAAGTCAATCATCTCAGCTCAGATATTATGTGTGGGATTTTCTCATGACCCCATCGGCATGAACCTATGCACTGTGTGTCCTTCTAAGAGCCCCTTAACTGCCCCAGAACAAGAGCACCAGCACAGGCTCTGTGTAACTTTGCAAAAAATGGCAGCCAATCAGCATCCGCTCATACAGCCCTACACACATGATAAGTCTGGCATATTAGATGGGTCGCACAAATTACCAACAATTGAAGGAGTTAAATAGTGACAAAGACCTCAAACATATTTGGAGTCCCTGGTAGTAGGAATGAATCACCAGCCCTAGAGCCGGACGCATCAAAACCACATCAAACATTTATAGTCCCAAGCGACGATGTCATGATGATGCAACAATTGGTCATTATTGAAAAACGTCTGGCTGAGTGTCTGTTTCAAAGGTGACGCTGAATCAGACCACAGCTTAGGTTAAGCATTTTGTCATGTCCTCAATACTTTGACTGAAAGGTTAAGTAGTTAAACAATCCAATGTAAGTCGAGTCTGGCCCAGTGATCTTGGTCTCAATATACAGCGGCAGATAGAGACTGCCTTGTGTCTGGGTGATTACACGGAGTTAGCAGCAGGGGTGAGGAGGTTAATTAGGAGCTGTGGGCCCACAGTCAAAAGTCCTGCTCTCATCGTTTGTTTCACAAGGAACTGGTGTTCAAACAAAAACCACAGTAGTACTTATTGTACTTTTTTTCAAGAGCTTGGAGAAAACATCATTCATGTTTCTAGTCTGTGGTGAAAAGACATATTTTCGCAATGCACAATACATTTATAGCCTGCAGTTAATTCTATTCCTGAATTTCTAAAACATTTTTCCACCCGACCGGACACTTTTTAAATCCCTTCTCTTCTCTCCCAGCCCCCTTCCCTCATTGCTGTCTTCCCCCCAGTTATCCACATCTCAGAGCCAGGCCAAAAGCACTGAGACGCCACTGGGAGGCTGTGGTTTGTGTGCAGTGAGCTGGGACTGGCCCGCCCTGGGGAATACATGTCTATGGCAAATTAGCAACATTTCGTTTTACACAGCCAACAAAGGGCTATTGGCTTACTAATCGCAGAGGGGCTCCCTCCCGCTGCGGGGGATGAGGAGGGCAGGTGGCGGCAGGTGCCAGTGGGAGAAACTTGCGCACGGAAAACATCTGAAGCGGAGCTCAGACAGTGAGGTGGGTGGCAAGGGGGGGGAGCAGGGGAAAGCCGTTTAGGTGCCTAGTCACTTTGGAATGCTGTGCTGTCAGGCTTCATCCTGCATCGCGACATCGCAGGTCTTACACTGCAGTTAGCAGAAGCCGAAGACAGTAACTCAATCAGCTGGGTCTGCAGGAGCCCCGGTGATGCTACTCTGGTCTGGCTGAGGCTAAATGGGGACAGACAGGGACAGCCGGAGTGTGCCAGGTACAGAGAGGAACAACTGGGGACAGTCAGGGACAGACAGGTACAGAGAGGAACAGCTGGGGACAGTCAGGGACAGAGAGGGACAGCTGGGGATAGGGGGCCGTATGTGATGGGTGGAAGCAGTAGATGTTCGTGAAATTCCATTCTGGGTTTTAGAGATTTTTAAAATGTATTTTTTAATGTACACCTCTAATCTAAAGAAGCATCACTCTAATTTTGAGTTACTGTTTGTGAGCTGTTTAATGTATGTACTGATGTAGAATCAACATAACTTTTGCAAACGGTTCTGCATAACAATCCTACACTAAAAGTTAAGTAAAGTGCTTGATGTTAAACATGCTAACTGTTAGTTATTGTTCATTATCTAAGCAAACACTGTGCATTTTTCCTCAGTCACCCACAGCTGACAAAATCAGATGGATAATTACAGCACTGCATGTACCTTGTATATGTTATATGCTTATATGGGTATATGTTTTAAACAGGGCAGGCTGGGGTATGTGTGTGTCTGTTTGTGTGTGTGTGTCTGTGCATGTCTGTGTGTGCGTGTGTGTGTGGAGGGTGTCCCCATTACGTGCCTTTGAGCTGCACAGGCCACTTCAGCTCTGACGTCATAAGCTGACAGTGAGTATAGTATCACTGAGGATAAAGGTACATCATGTTCAAATGATCTTCATGTTGCTGTAAAACTATGATATTATGTCAAAGTGTGTTCGCTTAGCTGTTTCAAAATGTCTTCTAAAGTCACCCCAGTATTTGCAGCAACCATCCAATATAGCCATGTTTTTTTTTACTCAACCACTACCCCACCTCGTATGGCTAATCATCACCTCACTGGTGTCTTAAAACTAATTTAATTAATTAATTAAGCTGGATGAAATTTTTGGAGAATGGAAGACATTTTTGTAAGTCTTTGTTGTGTTACTCTTCATTTACAGCTGTTCTAATGTTAAATTGTGTTTTTTGATCTGAGCCCACATACGCTTGCTACCCAGATAAATAGCTTTAAATATTTCCTTTGACTGCCTACAACTTTTGCACAGTACTGTACGTTTTAATGATCTGTACAGTCACTATGAAGTTCTGTACTTAGATACAGAACTGTACAGAATTTGAGGGGACACATTAAAGAAATAATATGAATATTTACTTTATACCAGCACAAATGCACATGACCTTTCATTAGCACAGCTCAAAATAAGAAACATGTCCCTAGTTTTATTCCCACTATCCTGAGCTACCGTACTTACACCAAAAATGGGATGTAAGGTTACTGACTGGCTCTATCAATATAATCTGTAATAAGGTTTGTAACTCGTTCGTCAAAAGCGAGAAACTCAGAAAATGATTCCAACAGGAGAAAAGCTGAAATATTACTCTACTTTCATCTACGTCAACGACACGGATGCTTGACAATGAGACCAATGAGACAAAAATGTATGGAACATAAGCCTCTTTTTAAAGTTGTGCACTGCATGTGAAAACCTGCTGGGTGAAGCTGACGTCACAGAACAAAAACACTGTGATGTAATATCAATAACCAGCTGCAGTAAGGTCAATAGCCACCGACACTATTTCCACAGTCTTACAGAAGAGCTCACACCAATACTTTTTGTTTATTCTTGTTTATCGGGAAGAGTACGTCCGTTTGGTTCCATCGCTTGCTGTCACCTTCCCGCCACATCTCCGGTGGGTAGGTGGGACCTCTGCAGCGCTGCTGTCAAGTTGTCACGATGCTTTCTTGTGGGAGCAGGACAGGAGGGTAATAAGTGGTGGGAATAGAAGGGGATTGTGGGTGCACGTGGCGAGGGGGTTCAGGTGCCGCAAACGACGATTGAATGGACGCCTGACGGGCTCGCCGTCACTCTGGCCCAGAGCTGCCACTGCCACTGTGTCGACGGGCTGCTGGCCCCCAATCTCTACCAGGCAGACACAGGCACGGACGCCTATGCACAGGCCCCTATGAAACGTGCCTCCTCACTGTCAGGATGGGCGACAGCAAGCCGGACGGCCTGGTGACGGGGAGCCACGCCACGTCTCCTTCCAGCGCCCCGCCATTTTCGTCCTCTGACCCCAATGCCTTGGCCTCTCTCTGCGCCTGGAGGGGCCGCTTAAGCTCCGTGATTGGCGGTTATTCTTTACCCTTTATTGTTCCTCCCATTCATTCATCTCCTGCTGTCTGACTAAAGTAAAGCTGGCCGACGGATGAGGCCTGTTGACAGGTGCAGTATATGCAGTGATGGGCAGAAACACAATACTGCCACCCAGAAAGGTGGGGGGGGGACGCAGGCAAAAACAGGATATCAATATATTGCTTTACCAGGGTGTCAGCGCAAATTTACATAAATGTTTTCCCTTTGTGAATAATAAGGCAGGGAGAGATATGCAAACAAGCCACTTGTGATGAGGGAACAATGGTGGCCTTGAAGGGTCATTTGCTTTTCTTTCGTGAGGGTGGTTCTCTGTTTTATGTCACTTCCATTCATAAACAGCTGATGAGGGTATTTTGTCTGTAAATATACCGCGCAGATCTCTAACTCACAAGTTTCCTGTATAGTGGGGATATTTTATTAGTATATATTTTAAAAATACATATTAGGCATAATTAAAATATTATACGGTAGCCACATGTTTAGAAAGTATATACTCTGTGAATTTCTGAAAAAACTGAAATTTCAACATGTTGACTGCAAAAAACTTACCTGATTCATTGACATCACCCCTCTGAGACTATAGCCAATGACGTCACACCCCTCTGAGACTGTAGCCAATGATGTCACACCCTGCTAAGACTGTAGCCAAAGATGTCACACCCCTCTGAGACTGTAGCCAATGATGTCACACCCCTCTGGGGCTGTAGCCAATGAGGTCACACCCCTCTGAGACTGTAGTCAATGATGTCACACCCTGCTAAGACTGTAGCCAATGATGACACACCCCTCTAAGACTGTAGCCAATGATGTCACACCCCTCTAAGACTGTAGTCAATGATGTCACACCCCTCTGGGGCTGTAGCCAATGATGTCACACCCCTCTGAGGCTGTAGCCAAAGATGTCACACCCCTCTGAGACTGTAGCCAATGATGTCACACCCCTCTGAGACTGTAGCCAATTATGGCACACCCCGTTAAGACTGTAGCCAATGATGTCACATCTCTCTGAGACTGTAGCCAATGATGTCACATCCCTCTAAGACTGCAGCCAAAGACGTCACACTCCCCTTGACCTGTTGACCACCATCTACAGCAGCCACAATTGCTGTTATACGGTAGATTTTTCTTAAGCTTAGGGGGAATCAAACACATATGCATGCCTTGTCACACAAATGTTTTCTCATGTGTGTGCCCTGGCTACCTCCCAGATCAGGGCTGCCTGCCTGAGGATTACGAGACCGGTCCTGGATCGTAACAAACATTTCAAGCGCACAAGGCCAGTGACTTAGCCTGTGACTGTGACATCAGACTGTGGATAAAAGTTACCTGTTTCACTTAGGTAAGACATTAGGATTATGTACAACATCCATCCATCCATTTCCTGTAACCATTTGTCCTATGCAGCATTGTGTCTCTATTCAGGAAGCTACAGGCACAATGAAGGGAGTAATCCAGGATAGGGTGCCAACCTATCTCCCACAAAACTTAGCAATTCCAAATCACATAAATATGCAGAGCAGGAACCCTGGTGTCCAGAGGTGTGAGGCAATCAGTGTCAACCATGGTGCCACATGCCACTCCCAAGGTCTGATATTATCATTGTGAATTGAAAAGTTTTATGGCATTTAGTTTATGGTTACATATAAATTAAACTTCTTGTCGCTAATTATGCTACATTTAACACCAACAGTTCTTTAACATTATCTTCGGCTTAAAGCGCGACGGAACTCAGGCACTGTAGATCACAAATAACCTAAAAGAAAAAAAGATGACCTAAATTTGAGGAAGTCAAACTTTGGCCTGCGCTTTAAAGGGATTATAACCATCCATACGGAGAACTGCAAATATTAAAATGTGCCATATAATAAGCATACATTTCATTTATCAATCAGCTTGCCATGTTTACATTTTAAAGAGTATTTGCTCCTGTCTTTGCTTGACACTGTTAGAGGAGCAAGCAGGGATGAATTCAGAAATCAGGCGGCACTAAAATTCTATTTCCCAGAACAATGCAACAAAATTTCTAAAATCTGTTGCCGAAAAATCTTTATTTTCAGTTTTATGCTGAATGCTTCCCTTTTGCAACGGTACTGATAAGCCTCCTATTAGAGGTGCCTCACTTAACGCTATTATCGAAAACCAGCCCAAGACAATGTGTTGCACACGGCCCCATCTTTCAAGCCTCCAAGTCACGCTGCATGAAGTTCCATCATTATGTAACCTGGATTTCTTCCCCTGTAATATTACAATACTCCAGAAACATTCACCGCAGCATGGCATTCCACTTTGATTTTACCCTGATTTACTGTGCTGAGCAGTTCAGACATTAAACGGAAAATACTTATAAAAAAACATGGTACATGTCTGGTGAGTCTTTTCTCACCATGCGAAAGCACTCAGGCTAACTGGTGTCTCTCAATTCCCTGTAGAGCAGCGTTTCCCAATCCAGGCCTTGGGGACCCAGGAGCTGGGAGGGAGCAAAAATGTGGACCGACTGTGGGTCCCCAAGGACCGGATTGGGAAGCACTGCCATAGGGTGATTGTGAGTGAGCATGTGAGCGTGTGTACATGCCATGCGATGGACTGGTATCTTGCCCAGGGTGTACCCCAGCCTTGTGCCCAATAATGCCTGGGATGTCCCTGTCTAGGATAAGAGGTTGAAAGCAATGGATGGATGGATTGATAATTCCCATTGTTTGTCACCAACAGTGCTTCATTACCTGCAAGACTTCCCACTTATATTTCATAACACAAGTTAGTTAAACAGCTGCTTTCGTTTGTTTGTTTTATTGTTTGTTCACGGTAGTGGGGCTACATGAATATCAGAGTATTCTTGTTGAATGGCAATTCAGAATCATAAAATAATTATATAATTATACTATTAGAGATAATGCTTAATTAAAAATAATTTTCAACTGTTTACCTAAAACGAATTTAAAGTTGTGTTTTGTAGAGAAACAGTGTATTAAGAAGAAAACTGAATTTAATCGCGTAAAATGTTATTTCATATAATTTCATATATACCTTTACATTGAAGAATTTCATGCAGATTATTATTTTGTTTGACTTCCAATGCCAGTACACTAAAATAGTTACAGATTTATATATATATACAGTCTCAAAGCCTTTGCATGCTTGAACCATATTCTAGGGTATGCTTATATACTGTATTATACATAGTTAATCTGGTTACACTTGAAATTTTTCCAACGCATGCAAACTTGAACATTTGGTCGTTAAAGTACCAGAGTCAGTGTTTATAAGCCACCAAAATGTATAGTATTGTATCCAAGATGAAGTGAGTAGTCTTTTTGTATATACTGTTGTACTCTGTTATATGCAGTAGGTGCATTTGTCAAAAGCCTTATTTATCAAAAGTTGGAGGGTAAAAAATTGGATTGAATAAAAGGCAGGACTAATATGCATGTGTTCATGGGCACTGGGATGATGGAGGGAGATGGAGCAGAGAGGCAGGGTGGAGATGGATGATGGTGCTGATATGAGAACAGCAAGTGGCCAGCCTGCCTTCCCTCGACTCACTTTATCGCCATGGCAGCAGGCAGTGCTGTCCTGGGTGATGAGTGTGCTGTCAGCGCCTTGTTTATGAGACACATCCTCGCCACCATGCCACAGATTTTTTTGCAGCCCTACTCCATCCATGAACATGATTTACACTTGGCTCAGTCCTTAGTGCTCCGTTCCGCATCCCACCTCTCCCTCCATTCACAGTGATCCCCACTCAACACCTCACGTCAGCCATTTCTTACTCTATCCTTTTGTACTTAGACCTGACTTCCTCTTTCTTCCCTAACTCCTCTGAGTTTGGACCCTGGCAGAGTTTGGAGAACTCGGTTGAGCGTCGTTCAGCCCCAATAGAGTAGAGTCACCACTGCTGTGTTGTTGATTGTTGTCCTGGATGAACCTGCTTTATCCTTTGAAATTAGTAACTGCATTCATGAATGGAGTGCCAATGAAGACAATAAAGAGCAGTTATTTGGTGGTACATGGGAAAACAACATCAAGGATATAGAGAAACTGCTGCTTCACTCCGATTCATGTCCGTAAGTCCTTCCACTGGCCCGGAGCCTAATTTATCAAAAACATTAAGAAGGATGTAGCCAAGAACAGCATTTCAGTGTTACGAAGATACTACGTTAGCTAGGCCGCACACCGTCTCAAGCTCGTCACTGGCACTGTGCCTTAACCCCTTTATTTGGCGACTTGTATGGTACAATAACAGGGGCTTTCTTTGTTTTCATCCTCTGCAACCTGGCAATCTCTGCTCCGGCTGCAACACTGGGGCAGCATGACAGGGGAACTGATGTCCACCAGCTGGCCTTCACACAACAATATGTGTCCCTTGTTTTATTACCAGGTCTGTGCAAACGGACGTATGAATACGCGTCTATGCAGGCGCTGAGAGGGGATGTGATGGTTGCGGAGACGAAACAATGGGCTGGCGAGCAAGGGACGGTGAGAAGCGAAGGGGAACAAAGTGTGCAGCGCCATGCTGATTAAAAATAGCTCATTTTCATCAGAGTTAATTACATTAACAGGCAAAAGAGAGCAAGGGAACGAGGGGAAGGCCGATGCTATCGCAACACAAGCATTATTTCATCACTGGAGCGCATCAGCACAAGGCAGAATCCTACAACAGAAACAATATTACTGTCTTAATATTATCTACTATATTAACATTCGTAAATTAACTGATAATGGGGAAAAAAAACATTGCTTGAATAATAATGTATTTCTTTGCGGATTGTGAGTTTCGTAACTTGGCCAGCACCGAGGAAAACGGGCTGTGGAGACACTCCGGCAGGGCAATATGCCGGATCCTAATTCATGTGGGGCGGTGGGAGGGGGGTCCCAGTCACGTTGGTGGATTAGAGGGGAAGCAGCCGAGGTACAGGCACAGCTAGGGGGCCAAAAGACAGAAGAGAGGGTTTGATGGGCTGAGAGAAGCAGAGAGAGGAGAGGACAATGGGAGCCTGCCTACATCCCCACCAGTTATACCACTGTAATTAATGATTCTTTCATTTATCAGTCACCCGGCTGCTAATTACTCTTTTTAATCTCTTTCCTCTGCTGCATGCTCCTTTTTTCCCCTCCTCTTTTTCATCCCTTTTCCCTGTCAATTAACAAGCCTCCTCCCCCCGTCCATCCCCCGTTCCACCAGACTGTTGGAGCGCCCCGTTATTTCTGAAGGTGGATCCCCATGTTCGCCCCCCGTTATTTCTGAAGGTGGATCCCCATGTGAGCACCCCGTCATCCCTATGTTTGCGCCCCATTATTTCTCAATACATTTATTATAGAAACACTAAATACACATTTTAGGCAGAGTTACCAAAAATCATAAGTAATGTAATTTATCTGATATGTAATCCATCCATCTATATTCAGGGCCACAGGCAGGCTGGAGCCTCTCCCAGGATAGGAGTGGGAGTCACGGGACATGCAGGTGGGATGCTGGGCTGATGCGTGTGTAATATTGTGTACACTTTGTTGCAGGGGTGCATATAGTGTTATAGTTGGTTGCGTTGGGGGTGTGAAGTGCAGCGTTTTGCCCACATTCCTCCCTTCTGCCCTACAGTCAAAGATGTGAGTCTGAGGAAGACAAAAAAGAAACAGGATTTTCCACACGACAAACAGGATTAGCGGGGAATGCTACGGCATATTAGATGTGGATGATGTCAGCACACAGCCCGGACAGCCGCACTTACAGTCTCACACAATGCTTAAGTTCCCCACAGGTCACGCTTCTCCGCCTTAAACACAGCGGGGGATGGGTCGCCGGCCGTGGGTGCCGACGCCGCTTGGAAGATTGCACCAGGAGCAGCTTCCTTTAGTCTGGCATCACGGTAGATGCTGGTCCCTTCTCTCCCAAGTGAACGTCCCACACCCCCGAATCGAACTCCACAGCTCCCCAACTGCTGCCACATCTACCTCTTGGCCTAATTAAGTACGACCCTTAAGACGGGATTACACCTCCCACCCCCACCCACCTGCACTGGGATGGGGCTACACTGGTGCTGGCAGTGGAGACGGACAGCTCTCGCCGCGAGCTTTTGCGAGTGTGCACAGGATGCAGGGGCAGGACGTCCCCCAGCCCACCGCTTCTCTGCCTCTCTTAACGAAATGGGGAGATTCCCATCAGCACGCTGGGGGGAGGATGGGCAGCTTGAGGAATAACTTCTCCATCCTCTCCCATCCCCACCTGTCCCTCCATCTCTGCCGTAATGCCTCATCATTTAGTCCTTTGTTTTCTTTTATCCTGCGTATAATTCAAAAGGTGCAATTTGAAAAACTGTCTCTTGGGGCAGCAGCTATCGTGAAAAGGCACCTGAGTTTTTCAGGGGTGGGACATGGGACTCTCCTCCCAACAGCAGTGCACAGAAGGTGACATTTAACACTATTGCGTTGTGGTGCATCAGAATTTTCCATTGATATTATTGATTAATTATTATTGCTGGGCACACTTTGCACCTGGCGGGCCATTTCATAGCCATGTGGCTGTGTGGCTTGTGGTGGGGCGGCTGATGGATGGCTGCAGTGATCACTGGGAGAGAGGCTCTGTTTCTCGGGCAGTGTAAGGCTCGCCGTGGTCACTTCCCTGTGACTGTGACAGAGCCTCGCTCTGAAGGGACACACAGCAGTAATTGTAACACTTAATCATAGGTGCCTCTGACTGGATGCAATATGACTTGATGTCTCCCCGCTCGCCTGTGCAGATGAGCTTGGACTGGTATTATTGAGGGAAGCAGTCTTATCTTCCTCCGTCTCCCCCTAGTATCACAGACAACCCCCCCCCACACCACCACCCAAGTACAGTACTGGCGAGACGAGAGGAGAAGACGTGGCCATAACTCACACAGCACATCTCACATCTTGTCTCAGTGCCATGCTTATCTCACCCCTTTTACCGGGTTGCTCTTGCCCCTCAGCACTAGGGGGCGCTTGTACGTGTGGCCACTGCATGTGTGTGTGCGTGTGTGTATGCCACGTGTGATCTGTTTGCCTACATTTGCGTGTCCCAAGCCTATCTGTGTCATAGAACGAAAGACCACAGATTCTATCGGAGGTCATCCTGTTACAAGCAAGGATCGTATTTTCGCCACCCTCGTTCCTCTGACACCCCCACCCCCTTCGCAGCTTTGTTTCTCGTTCTCATTTCAGCTTATCAATCAAATATATTAACAGCCAACATGGCGTCCATCAGAGCTGGAATTCCAGCCACAGGGGCAGATAAGCCCTGCCTCATTAAGGAGTGCTTTGCTATCAAGACATTTGGGGTCAGAATTGTCCTCTCAGTCCCATTATCCCTTCATTTATACAATCAGTCCTTTTCTGTTTGTCCAAAAGACACAGCCCCGACACAGTGTGCCCTCACATGCTAATGCGTGACCAAAATAACAAGATTCATGTGAATGTACATGCACAGCGGGGTGTCCTGGGTATGCAGGTGCACGACATGCGCTCGCTAGCCCCACCTACAGCCTATGACACGCTGCCACAGGGAATTCAGCATGACAATCAGAACGGAAAATTACGGGTGCTGAAAGTGGGTGTGGAGAGATGGTGAGGAAGAGGATTGGCAATAGCTGATGTGTAGCGGCCAGAGCCCAGCAAATCCAAGAGGAGAGGGAAAGAAGGGCAGCAGCTTGATGGGCAGGCCGAAAAAGGCTGGAATAAAGTCCGTAGAGATAGATGGGGGAGAAAAAGAGAAATTGGAGAAAGAGACAGAGTAAAGAGAGAAAGACTGTTTTTTTCCTCTTTCATGTTCTGTAAGAGTAACTCGGGAAGATAAGGCTAAAAGGACTGTCAGTCTGCGGGAACAATCTCAGCAGTGTCCCCTCTTTTTGATACTGCGGCTCCCTCCCGCTCTCTGTCACTGTCTCACTATGGCTAATGGCATAACTCAGATTTCCAGTGATCTTGGACCCGATACAGCTAGTGTCTATGGGGACGATTTATTGACATCACTGGAGATGTACACCTGCCCTGCAGACGCTCATTGTTGGACTGCGTGCACTCAGAGCAGGGGCCCTCTACAGTGTCTTTACACTCACTGCACTAATACGCTGTAATTTCTTCATACTCACTGTCAGTACTGTACACACCATTTACAGTCACCTTATGTAGACTCTTTACACCAAGGGTTTTCTACATTCTGTACAGTGAGCGCTATTTCTACAACCGGGTTTAGTGACTGTAAAGATAATCCATTGGTGGGTGGCGATGGTGAAATTAAGTGTAATACGCACTTCTTGTTAGTTCTTTTTGGGCAAATTGTAGCTCACAGTCAATATGTTGGAGACCCCTGCTTTACACTGACCCTATCTCTACTGTACAATCTTCACATTTATTTTTTATATACATATATACATAAAAGCATTGCTATATGCTGCTATGGAGCACATAAGATATTGTTGCCTTAAGCTGTCATGTACCTACCTTATTTGTTGCCTTATGTGTTATGTCATAAGCCATAGACTCCTTTCTGAAATTTATGCCTCTTTAAAGTTTGTTTTGTGACCTCAGACAATGAGAAAAAATATAACACAAACTCAGCAGTGTGTGAGAATCAGTAGAACCTCTCTTTAAGGTGACCATCTCTTTGGCAGAAATTTTGCTGAGGTTTCTACGTGAAAACTCATCGAACCGAAACTCAAAACCATCTCTTTATGGGCCATGTGGCTCAGCAGGTCAGGCTGTAGTAACACATGATATACAGCCTGGTGTTTCTCTGCTCACTGAACGCAGCATCAGCTGACACCTGCAGCCTGCTTAAGAGGAATAGTCCGGGGAATACGTGCGTTACATCCTGGAAATTCATTTATAGTTCATTTAGAAAATACTCTTACCAAGGGCAGCTTATTGTTTTCTTAAATTTTATTGCTACCCAACATTTTACCTCATAAACCCAGCTGCATGTCTCTGGGATCATTTCCCAAGCATACCAAGGGAGACGCCTTTGAATACTACATCACCACCTGCCTGCGTACCTGTGCCACTCGAATCGATCCATACACCTGCTATATCACTGCCTGCCCTGTAGCGCAGCCTGGAGCCGATCACCTTTCAGTCTTATCCATTAGTGAAACTGGATCGGGAAGTGCAGGGGTGAGAGGAGGGAATAGCACCCACCTGCAACACACACACACACACACAGATTTGTAATTATATCATTGTGGGGAGTCTCCATTCATTTCTATGGGGAAAACTTTAATCCCATCATGGCAACCTTAAGCCCTATGTAGCCCTAACCTTAACCATAAGTAATCAAACAAAATACAAGACCTTTGGCATTTTTAGTTTTTTGATTGGATTCACAGATCTTCGCGGGGACCAGAAAAATGGTTCCACAACATCAAAATAACAGGTCTTTTTTTGTCCCCACAATGTTATATAAACATAACCCAAACACACACACACATACACACGCACACACACAGATCTGTACTCATATTTTTGTGGGCACCATCCATTCATTTATATGAATATAACCCTAATCCCAACTATTATGATCTTAACCCTGACCCAGCTCTAACCTTAATAACCCAAAAAAAAATGTAAGTCTTTGGCATTTTTAGTATTTTGATTGAAGTCACAGATTGTATGTCACTGTCAAAATAACAGGTTTTTAATCACAATGTGGGGCCATTTGGTCCCCACAATTAAGGTATACCTGGAACACACACACCCACAGATGTGCACACACACACACACACATACACACACACACACGTGCACACACAATCCCCTGCAACTACTGGCAGAGAGACACTAACAGAGACCTTGGTTGCATGCATTTCTGACTGACAGGTTCACTAAAACAGAACCATCTGTTGCTTTGGACTTTGGATTACCCATTTACCAAGATCTAGGAGCTAGTTACACAGAAGACAGTTTGCAGCAGCTATGTTAGGGAGACACGTATGGGGAGTATCAGGCAATTCATATCCTGCCGTGTTACTGGCGCTCACCATTTGATCATTTGAACCAGCGATACTGATTGACACTGATAGACATGCTTACAAGTTAGTAATTCACATAAAATACTGTCATATGTTACACACACATATATTGAATAGATAGACATATATACATGCACTAATTTATCAACGGACTTCAGCTTGCCAGTTACTGTCTTTTCCTAGAAAACCCCTGTAAATACCCAGTCTTGTTGACACTAAGGCTGACCTTTTATGAATACTATTCTCCTACATCCACCAGTCGCTAGTTTAGGGCCTCAACTGTCCTGAGGCTGGATCTGAAAGCCACCTGGGGGCTTTTGGTTTGGAGCCCGCTGCCGACAGGGCTGTGAGATAAGGCACTGGGTCGGCCGGCTGGATGGTGGCCATGGTAGACTGGCCCCATGAACCTTCCCCTGTGAGACACTCGCTTGCTTGCAATTGCTGGCATTCGAGCAAGAGTGAAGGCCCTGAGCATTTGGCTGGCACCATCCTGCTGGGTCGCACGGCTCTCCGCTATATTGACCCACTGGCAGGGTGACTGCTACGAATCCATCAGCGGCCCCTGTGAGCTCTCCTGTTTCCTCCCACAGACACACACTCTCCCAAAACCCTCAGATACACTCTCTCTCTCCTCCTGCAAATAAAAGATTTAAGGTATAAGCTATATTGACATGGTGGAACAACACAGACACCCACTAACACAGTCTCCCTATAAAAAGCCTTATAATAAATGAATTCTCTTTTTAATGTTGCCTTTGTGTTTCCTTTGTTCTTCTTTGCAAACGCTTAATTAACACGAAGACGATGAGGCTGTCAAAAGCTTGGGTCAACATTTAAAAAGAGGAAATTTAATTCAATCAAAACGCAAGCCAACTCTTTTAATCTGCTTAACACCCCCCATCCCCCTACCGCCATCCTAAATAAAATTAATTTATTTTGAAAATACAATTTTTCCTCTAGTTGACGGTTTCTGAGTGCTGTATTAGTGGGAGGACAGTTGCACTTAAAATGAGTGAAACAGCAAAGGCAGCCTTTGTGCTGCTCTGCGGAAGCCGCCACGCTGCCTCTCCTGTCTCTTCGGAGATCTTCAAATTAATTACAACTCATTTTATTACATGAAACCACATGGAAGGGAAACAAACACCGTTATTGATTTACTGGCCAAGAGAAGCGAATGGAGGGACCCTTCAGAGAGGCGGGGGCTGTCGCCGGACCAGCGTACACACGTGACCCCCCCCTCTGACACGCCAGAGGTCAGGATCCCCTTACCTACCTTTTGCATCCAGCTGCTTGACACTGAAACACTGGCAGACGGATACATGAGGTCACATACGACAGTCAGAAGCGCATTAAATAGCAAGGCATGTCACTCCTTCCCTCTTTACCCCCCCCGCTTGGTGACTTACAGTGGGGCTAGAATGACTGTCTGGTGCCAGCTGGCTGAACCCAAGGGCTTGTTTGGGGAGGGGGGATGAAACTGGGGTCAGCAGGAGGTCACAAGGGGAGGGACATGGGAGTCTCCACAGAAATCAGAGTTTGGGTGGCGGGGGTTGGGATGGGGCAGGAGGGTTGAACCTCAAAGGCTCAGTAAAACCTGGTAGCTTGGTCCGTCCTCTGTCTCTCTGTTTCAGTTTGGAGACCCACCTTTGATCGCGTGCCCTGAAGGACCAAGGAGAAGATGAAAACAGAGAAAACAAACAGAGAAGGTCAGGACAGAGATAGTGACTAGAGATAGGCGGGGTCCTGCTGAAGCCAAAGGGACCCCAGGAGCCGCAGGACAGAGTGTCAGTGTTCGGGTCCTGGCGGGTAAACAGAGACGTCACAGCCACACAGCGAACTGAGGCTGATTTGGCGTGCGAAGACGCCTGCACTGCTGTTGCGTGTTTCGTTTTGTGGGGGTGAGCCGGGGGTCATTAGGAGCCATCGCGGGGCACCTTTTGCCCGTGTGGGAATGTGGTGGGAATCGGGTGGGGGTGGTCATTCAGTCTTACTGCTTCTCCAAACGGAACACCACAGCAGACGGTTTGGAAAGAAGCATGTTGCCTTGGTGCTGTTCATGGTTTTCATTATAACTAATCTTTGCTCCTCACTCTGCACTAAGGCTAACAACCGATCGGCAGGTCAATCCCTCAAAGAACACACGCAGCGGTGATCAGTGCTGCTTCCCGCTCTCAGACACATGCCCACACACAGCACTGAAGGCCTTTTCACAGCCAGGCCTCAGCACTGATGTCATTCCTCAAGCCTGACTGCATATTGTGTTCCATGTCTGGCTCACTTAATGAAGCCCGGCTACATCCTTTGAGTCTACAGCTTTAAAAGCGCCGCTCTGTCACCAGCAACGCCGCTGGTCTCCTTGACGATGAGGTTGAGGTCCTGGATGCAAGGAAGGATGATGCCTGCTGGGGCTGAGACCCCACGGAGAGACCGCCTCTGGGGGACGAGTGCAAAGAAAGCCGGTGGCCATGTGGGTTTCGGGGCTGATTCCCTAACCCTGATGCAGACACAGAGAGACAGAAGGTAAAATAAACACGGCTCGGACTTCCCCCAGCACCAGGGATACGCCCCAGCAGCATTCCCGGGATGCCTGTCCGGATTCGGAGCCCACCAGCCTCACCACATCCTGATACAGGCTGGTGACCCAGATGGAGAGGGAGAGACAATATGGCGAGCAAGGAAAAGCAGGGAAACGAGAAGCAGGAGGACAGCGCAGCAGGAAGACGGAAGCACAAACGGACAGCAGTGAGGCAGAATACGGGCTCTCACTCAATACACCCAACACATCAACATCCATTATTTTTAACAGAGCACATGACTGGGCAAAGAAATCACACAGCTACTATTCTCTTGGACATAGCTCTAACATTAAACATCCATTCCACTCTTCCACAGATCACAACTTTTTCAAATGCACGCTATGTCATCATGGGCTTTCCTGTTAACCTCCAAAAATATCCAAAATATGTTTAAACGGGTATGACCAATCAAAACACCATAAAATCTGTCATGTGATACAAAAGCTTTGGGTGATGAGAATGCAGGCAAAGCTTCATCACTGTAAACTATTCGCCCACCCACTGCAGATGGCAACCCCACCTCCAGCCCCCAAAAAGACACCACACTCAGCTGCTTTACAAAGAAATAACTCCATGCTTTTTTCTTTTAAGCAAGACCTTCCAACCTGTCAGGCACACAGGCAGACGGGCGCCCCCCACATGGCGATGGGCAGCTGAGTAGAGGCCGTTGTTGCCCTCACCCTCAGGCCGCCCCATCAGCCAGCATTCCGGTTTGCCTTGACGTCTGTCTGCATGTCTGCTTCATCTCTTTCATTCTGCATTTTTTTTTTGTTTTTGTTTGTTAGCCAGCCATATCGCTCCGTCTGGAACTCTCCCTCGCCCTCGTGGCCCGGATAAACAACAGAGGGCACCGCTGAGTCTCCCTCTCTGTCTCCCTCCTCCAGGCCCCATGCCTGCCCCCCCCCACTGACCCTCTCGCGATCTCACCTCTCACCCTGTTATACTTTCACCCGCACACAAACATATGCAGTCACACACACCATTATGAAAAAAGGGTCATTTCACATGATCGATAGCTAGGAAGTTCGGATCCTGGGAAGTTTAGATTCTGGGAAGTTTAGATCCTGGGAAGTTTGGAGGGAGCGATTCCGATGTGGCGTCTGATACCGCAGAGTCCGGCTCAGCCTCTGGCCTCCAGGTCAGCCCTGTGGTTTTCATTACCTCATGCCCGCCGTGCCAGAAGCCGCCTCAGGTGTCACCTGTAATAAAAGCACCACTTACTCTCCTCTGTTCTGTTTTCCCTACACTTGAACTCTGACCCCCATACTGAATACAACACGATTCTAAATGCGGACTGTCGGAAAAAGTCTGAAAAAAAAAACACTTCATATCATCATCACACAGTGTAATCTACTTTCTCTTTCATTTCACAGAGTTCATTTAGAGATAACTGTATGGGCTCCCTTAATAGTTCTGATAAAAGTATGACTTTAATTGTGACCCTGAGCACTTTTCAAGGCCTGGGCGACACAAAAACACAAGTACCTTCTGCTGACTCCACAATCTTATTTCCATGGAGCTTGTGTTCTCTTACAAGTTAATTCACCATATCACTCTCTAAATGTTTCCCCAGATAATGAGCCGTGTTGTGGCGCAGCCTCATGGATGCATCAAATCCCCCCAATATATATTAACATATAATTTTATTACTAGAGCTGTGTCTCGCTTGCAGGGCCAGATTTTCACACAGACTGATTCCATAAACAAACACAGATTTCTTAACGATGCTCCTCATGAAGAGTCATGTGATTCATGCTGACATTTGCACAAAGGACAATGATATAAAGGGGGCAGTTGTTAGCTCAGTACGTCCCGCTTGCTGAGTGCGATCACAAATCATATGAGGTTTATGGGAATGATATGGGGGCAAGCTTAGACGACCTTGTTACTGAGGCCGCCTCTGGATGCCCACTATTACAGATTGAATGCTCAGTGTGACTCACGGCCTTTTGGGTTATAGGGAGAAACGGGGGCACCCAGAGACGTGGAACTGCAGACTGAGGACCAGGGCTGCATTTAGACCCGCAACCGTGACAACAACACTGCTTGCTGTATAGCTGATGGCAAACACCCAAAACAGAAGTACTCTGTCTGATCAAAGCAGCTCACTCAACACAACCTGATTTCATAAAAAGGAATTTATGTTAAAATACAAAACAAATTTTCTTGTTGTCTTGAACTTGCTGATATATGTTTGACTTGACAAGGCAGGCATATATGATTTTTTTCTCTTTTTTCTCTTATTTCTGAAAGAGAAAGAAAACATAATCAAAGAGAAGAGACAGTAGGAATGGCAACAGCGTAAGCGGGAAAAGAGCGATGGGTAGAAAAGATGGAAGATAGGCGACAGCAGACACCGCAGAATGGAGGAGGGGGAAAGCAGGAGGTATAAAGGACATCGGAGTGAATCTGGTGGCGCTCAGGTGTGTCCAAACAACGGCAGTGTGAGACAGACGGGCGAGCCGGCTGGCGTCAGGGGGCCACACGCGTGTCCTGCTGCATGCTTCTCCACGCCTCCCGCACGGCCCCGCTCCCACACGCACACACAAAGGGCGCTCAGTGTCTGGGGCACGCACCACCAGCACCAAAAATGTGAAAAATTCAAACAAAGATAAAGAGATGACAAAGGGGGAAGGGGGGGCAAGAGGTGATCGAGACTGGAACAGGACATGAGGGGTACGAAAGGCGTCTCCAAATTGACAGGCCTTAAACTGGCATGACCCTAAATAGCATGGGATGTCTGACACGGGCCTGGCAAAGAGACACGCATTAGCTGGCATGCAGGGGTGTCCTCACAGAACCTGCCTCTCACCGTCACACTTTTATGTCAGGACCCGGTTCGCGCAAAAAGGCGACTGTAGATCCAATCGCAGCATCCCTGCTTGGGCTGACTCGGTTAAGTGGCTCCACCCGCCTCTGAACCCGCAGCGGCTGTGGACGCCTTCACGGCCCCCACATGCAGTCATCCGTCTGCTGGGGGAGAGGTTACAGTGTGATCAAAATGAAAAATGGGAGCACCAAAAAGCAATTTATTACGTCGTGTTTTTGTAAGTCATTTTGGTCACTACTTGGCCACCTTTACCAATAGATACCTTCTGGAGAAAAAGGTGAAAATGACATGTCCTTAAACATGGCGAGGTGCCGTACAGCCGTCCGCGGTCGTCCCCAGCCTTGCACCGAAGCCCCTTTGCGATAATTCCCCCATGACCGTGCTCCCAGTTTGCCCTTGCCTACCCTATAAAAGACCCGCACACTTACCCTGGCCTGCATCTCATTGCCTTTGACCTTATGCATTCAGGCTGCCCTCTGTATGACAACCATCTTCAAAAGCTCCAGGCTGGTGCCCGTGGATGCTTGATGGGCAGGTGACCCTCCTTCACTCAACCCTGAGTCATTCCCCAGAAGCTATCTGCTCAGTTTCAGTCCAGCTCTTTATTTCTTAGCTACCTAGGCAACATCAGCAAATCACAAATTTTTGCTGCTCTCCTTAAAACAAACCATATCTATAAATTATACATCACAACAAAGCTAAGCAGGTGGACAAGTGACTAAAATGGAGGAGCCGCTTAGCACTCGAGTAATTAATAAACTCTCCACGCCTGATCAGGACTCGGAGACTAAGCTACCTCCCACATAGCCTCATTTCCATGCCAAGACATGTTACAGGACCCCGCTAATTGAATTCCTGTTTGGTCTTTATCAAAGCTGGCAGGGTTTTCACAGGACCTTCTGCCGACCATATTCTACGTCCTAAAGGGTCCTCAAAGTTTTTCCAGCATATTTTATTTTCCCCAATGCTTTACTGTGGCGTAAAAAAATATGATCCACGTGGTTGTAATGTCACCAAAAAAAAGTTTTTAAAAGTTAACATCTGTTTGAAAAAGTAAAATAGTTAAAGTGACTAAATATTCAGTTAGTGGTTTAATAATTTATTTGTAGGAATGTTAGTTCCATTCACTCGAGTTCTGGAGTTAGTTTTTCAGCATTAGTACAATTTATAACGCTTAATTATTCTATTACTATATTTCTGGTGGAATAATTCAACCAGATACACGGAAATAAACAAGGAACACACTGTTGACATTTACCTGCATGAGTTAGTGTGCCATATAGAGTACTGAGATTTACCCCATATGTTTACAAGACAAAGAGTACTTGTAATCAGAATAAACACTGCATGGATTTCGATTTAGCACGGGGTGCTCCTGCTCTGAAGTCTGTCCCGAAAGTGCCCGGGGCTTTCATGTTGGCCGTAGACCCGCATCCGAACCGGCCGCACATGTGTGGGTATGCAGGCTTACGTGTAAATGCAGCGTGGGAGAAAGGGGCGCCCGGGCGCAGCGCGTATCTGCGGATCCGTCGGGGACCCGCGATCGCATGCGAGCGCCTGCAGGACGCGCTCACGTACTCGGAAAGTGACGCTCTCTGACTGCGGTTACCTGGCTCAGGTCTGCCAAGTTTATCTGAGGGGATTAGAAGGCTGGTCCTTGGCAACCCGTTACCAAAGTAAAGTGATAACGGTTCCATGGACCAGGATGCTTTCTCACCTGCACACCTGTGGTGCTGGCTCCAAGCAGCGTGCGCGCACATATACCCAAGAACACACACTGAGACCCTTATTTATTTATCTACAGATCACGATTTATAATATATAGCTTTATTAAAATGTGTAAGGTTTTACTGACTTTCACGGAATTGTGCTTTAAGCCTTTATGCTGTTTTTGATGTATGGAGTAACTCTGGAATTCTGCAAAGGCGAACAAATTAAATTCAAGACTTCTGCTGCCACCCGGTGGTCCACAAGTGCAACTTCACTTACACAGACGGTCTGGAATATCTGGGTCTTCCCCCTGTGGTGAACAGCTAGCGCAAGACACTTGAAGAATCCTCGCGTCGACTTCTCAGTGACATACTCCCAGTATCATAGCCTGTTGGTTACTCTAGCAGGGAAAACTTGACCGTGGAGACGCCCAAAAGCAGACAAACTCACTCTGCTCCTAAATGTCAACTGTCCTCTGTGTCCGTAGGACTGCATCTGGTCTGAATTAGGTCTGCAGCCCCAGCTCTCCCTCTTGCTTTAACACACGCACATCCCCCACCTCCTCCTCACCCTGACTCAAAGTCCTAGTCAACTCCTGAACTTCCGACAAGACCAGAGGTAGCGCTCTTGCCTTTGGTCGATTAGAAAACGTCCCCAGCACTCTTAATCGAAATGGGAACTCACTCATAAGCTCATGTGTACAATAATCACACACACATAGACACACACACACTTTACTAATCAGTGCTCAGGAACATGCATTTAGAAGCAGAGAACAAGGATGCCAAATTCTTATGTGACAACAGTACAATTTATCCAGAATTGACGCCAGCTAGTTTCCATTCCCAACCCCAACAATGGTGTACCCAAGAAAAATATGAACTTCAGTTAAAAACACGTTCAGCAGTCATGCTAAACCATTCATTTAATGAAAACAGAATGTCACAAACTACAGAAATTTTGCGATAAACATTGTATACCTTTGGAACTGACTGGAATGTCTTTCAGCTAGGAATACAGTTACAATAAGCAGTACCTAATTTCACTTTTACTGCCTCCTCCCAACACAAACACACACACACACACACACACACACACACACAAATGAATGCAGTCTTACTGCCATTAGTAACCCTTGCACGCAGAGTGAACATTATATAATTAAATAAAAGACAGGCCAATATCTACACACTGTGAAAGGGGACATACGGGGTAGCTGTCACAGTGATAGTGCCACCCACAGGGCAGTGCCCATCGTGACTGTGCTTTAATACTGCTAGCAGTGACCAACCAGGAAAACTTGCATACCTTCAGAGATATGAATTAATATCTAATCATTAGTCATACCGTCTTTAGAAATAAAAGACACATTGCAAGCAATGCTTTTAAAGGAGACGTCTAAGTGCTTCCTGGAAATGTCCCCAGTTGGCGGTGTCTACAGTTCAGGTCACAGAACCAGGTTTGGACCACCTAGTTCTATCCCACTGCACAACTCAATCACTGCCCATACTCCCAGGGGAAGCCCTAAGACCGGGGGCGAAAAACCCCTGTTTAACTGGATGATGTGTTACAACACATTTACTTAAAGTAAATCACTTTTGTCATTCAAGGGCATGTGTCAACTGAAACCTGCAATTAGGGCTAAGAAATCAGTTATGCCGAGGAGTCTAAGTGGCAGGGAGAGAACGAACTGATGAATAAAGGGGCTGTAGGGCAAGAGTCCAAAACCCCAACAGAATAGTGGAAAAAAAGGAAAAATACAGCAGAAAACGAGAGCAAGCTCTCTTGGATGTCTTTCCACCCGCTCTCCTTCACTGGCAATCTCTCTTTCCTGTACACTTCCCATTGGGGACGCCAAAGGAAGTGTATTACAGGCCCCGAGCCCAAAAACTCCAGCCTCGCTTCTCCCGTTTTAATCAACATCATGTGCCATCCAGAGTAACAGGCTGCCATTCACACTTCACCGGCCGCCTGCACTGGGCCACTTCTCCGTCCGCTTCTTGGTTTTTCTTCTCTTTCATCGACCCCCCCCCACCCCACCCCCCCTTGCTCTCAGCCTGCGCCTTCGCTGACTATGCTTCTCCCCTTACAGGATATATTGTCTATTCCTGACATTAATAAAAATAATAGGAGTGGATTAAAGAGGGGCAGGCGAGCTCTGCAGCGGCAGGAAGGGGAGAGGGGAGAAGGGGGATTGAATTTGCAGGGCTCTGCCGGTGAGGAAGTGCCTCTGCTCCCTCAGGGCTTGCTGTGCTCCTCTCTTTCCTGTGTTTGGTCGCCCCACTTTCTCTTCCTTTCCGTGGTTCACGTAACCCCACCTGCCCCTCCCTTCTTTTCAGCAAAGCAGCTGCCCCAGTGACTCCCCATAAAATAAGTAAATAAATCATTACAGATTTCAGCATTTACATCTTAAATTTATAAGTATGGAATATATACACAACAGTATTCTTAAATGCCCTGAAGAACAAAGGACCATTAACTTAGAGTCTCACATTTTATTTTAATTATACAAAAATTCATCAAGGATATTTGAATCTAATTTTAAATTTAATATTTTTTTTCTAAGTAAGAATAAGAGACCTTTTGAAGGGCCGAACTGTAAAAAAGATTAAAACATTAAGTTGTCGCCATCTGCTGGGTGTACAGGACCTTGTACTTGCTGCATTTTGCGGTTTTTATTTTTGTTTAAAAGACATTTAATTTGAAGATAGTATCGGTTATTAAATACACAGAGCCATTACAGCTCCGTGGTGTTATTAATACAACTGTATTTCATCTTATATTTAATAACGTAATATGTGCAGAAGCCCGGGAGCCAGAACACTACAGATCTTCATTTAACGATCCCGTTGATGTCATCCTCTCTGTATATAAAGAAACGCAGTACTATTTGTTAGTTTAATTTGTAGTTATACAACAGCAAACATACAACCTTTTCCAAAGAGTCGGAATCTGTACTGTTTGTACTACTGAGTGACGCACTATTGCCTTAAATTAAGGTGACAAATGATAGAGCGGCGTGTTAAGCAACAGACCGATATCTTGCCTTTTAGTATCTGTTGGCTTCCTTCTTTAAGTTCGATCTATGTGACGATCTAACTACTAAAGTCTGTCAAATACAAACTACTGACGAAATGATCCATCCAACAGTGCAATGAGGTTTAATTCTACGTTTCAGTTTACCTAAACATCGACCATTATCATTTTATATTTTTATGGTCCATTATCTGAAGTCAAAATCAACTGTTTGTTCAGAGTCGCTAAATAAAGTCTGCATTTGAGTCTCATTGTAATTTATAACGCGCACTTCAGTTTATCCCCCAAATCTCTCCCTACTGTACTCAAATAATCAGGAAACATCCCAGTTCACAGAAAATGGTCGTATTTCCGGTGTAACACAAATAAGGTCCTTATGTAAAACATTTCCTAACAGTCAGGAACATTTTATATATATATATATATATATATATATATATATATATATATATATATATATATACACACACACACATACATACATACATATACACACACACATACACGAACATTGACCATCCTCACATGCGTTCAGTGAGGGGGTTGTTTTCCAAATGTCATCAAATATAGGTTAAATTATTTATGACCAATATGCTGGTAAACAAATAAATAAGACAATCACATTGCTATTCTATCCGAAATAAATTTGCTATACTTTGTTAGCTATATTAGAAATAATATACATTTTCATTACAATAAAATAGTTAGTCACTTCTACACTGAGGCTGTAAGGAAATTAAAATTCTGTTTCCCTTAAGTCAGTTAAGTCAGAAACACTAGCGGAAATCAAACTCAAAATATTTAGTGGGATGGATACGGCGCCATCCAATCACTGGGTCGCTCGGCAAAGTATTGGCCAATAGATTTCAAAACAAAAATCTGAGGCGGGACTTCCTCTATTTCCCTAGTAACCACATGGAAACGCGCTAAAGTGTGTTTGAGGCAGCTAGATTTTTAACGGTGAAGTGAGGTTTTTGGTCACATCCGGAAAATTTAGATATATTGTCTTACCTTTAAATTATTCTTAAATATCCCGGAACGTCTAAAAGAGGAACTATGAAGATCGAAGAGGTGAAAAGTACCACCAAGACCCAGCGCATCGCATCACATAGCCACATTAAGGGGCTCGGGTTGGACGAGGCCGGCAATGCCAAGCAGTCCGCGTCCGGTCTGGTGGGGCAGGAGACTGCCAGAGAGGTATTCAGCTCCAACGGTGTCATGTGCTGGGAAGGTGTAGGACTGGAAAATCGTTTGCTATACACCTGTGCTAGTGATAATTATATTAGACACACTTTTTATATTAATGCTAATGTCTAGTGACGGAAGTATATAAACATACTTTATTATTGTTGTTATTATTATTATTATTGTTTTGTTGTTATTATTTGTTAGTTCTGTACTGTCGGAATTTTAATGAAACGTTTCCAATATATATTGCATATGTACAATTAAAATGTAAATATTCCGTACATTGACACTGAATGTGGCGGCATTGTAATATTTCATATTGTCGCTAATCTTGCTGTTATGCCCTTGTAATTAACATGCCATGACTAACCGAGTCTCGGCTGTCTGTATGCAAGGCCTGTGGCATTATCGTGGACCTGATCCGATCAAAGAAGATGGCAGGGAGGGCAGTCTTACTTGCTGGACCTCCTGGAACTGGAAAGGTGAAAATCTTATTACCTTAATGTTAGCATATGGCATTTTGTTATATGTCTATGGATATGTAATGTGTGGTTGAAACGCTTGGCTTGTGTCTGTCACTGAACTGACAGTGATGGTCATGACTGTCTTCTGGCACTCCAGACAGCTTTAGCCCTGGCTATGGCACAGGAGCTGGGCAACAAGGTACCATTTTGCCCAATGGTCGGCAGCGAGGTCTACTCCTCTGAGATCAAGAAGACCGAGGTGCTGATGGAGAACTTCCGAAGAGCTATCGGTATGTGGCGGGGGTCGGGTTCCTCGTAATGATGAAAAATATGGCCATGGTTAGAATTTTGGGAGCAAGGAAGTGGAAGGATTTAGGGTTCATCAGAAACGGGGGTAGGAGGAGATTTAATAAGGCTTCCTCCTTCATGTCAGAGAGAATTCCTCTCATGTGTTGTTTTTCCACACTATACCAATTGGTCTAAGGGGGAGTGGCTGTGGGAGGATATGATATTCTATGGAGAGAATAATGGTCAGCTTTTGTGGGTGTTGATGTGATCTGTCGTGTGTGTGGAAGTGGAGCTTTTGCAGACAGATCAAGCGTCTGAGCTACACAGGGCTGTGTGTGTTTCGGGGGGAGGTTGTCTTTCATTCCTGGTCAGGCAGGGACAGGATATAATGGCCATGATAATGGGGTGTTTGCCACGTTTTCACCTTTAACGTTCAGTGTTATTGACACTCAATATTTATTATACTTTGATTAAGGGGCCATAAGGTCATTTCTGAATCCAAGTCACGCTTAGTCACCTTGTCTCACACGTTTCAGCTTGTGTTCATTTATTGTCATTGTTTTTGCTCCCCTCTGCCTGTCAGGGCTGCGCATAAAGGAGACTAAGGAGGTGTATGAGGGCGAGGTGACGGAGCTGACCCCGTGCGAGACAGAGAACCCCATGGGGGGCTACGGAAAGACCATCAGCCATGTCATCATTGGCCTCAAGACCGCCAAGGGCACCAAACAGCTCAAGGTTTGGTGAAGCTTCGTACTTCACATGATTTGAGATGTGATCTTTGATGGGGGAGGTGTGTGGTTCAGGGGGTTAGGAGGCTGCGCCTGTGATTGGATGGTCGCTGCATCAAATACCAGGGTCGGGACACTGATCTCAACCAGTGGGCCCTCAAGCAAGGCCCTTAACTCCAAATTTCTCCAGAATCTGTCACTTTGGTTAAAAGCATCTGCTAAATAAATAAAATGTCATACTGAAACTGTTCCCCAGAGTTTTGCACAGGTGCTTCAATTTGTTTGACGCTGTTGCTCCTACAGCTGGATCCCAGCATCTATGAAAGCTTGCAGAAGGAGCGAGTCGAGGTCGGCGACGTCATTTATATCGAAGCAAACAGCGGAGCGGTGAAGGTAGGGAAAAACTGCACTGTGCATATGTGCTGTTCGTGAAGGTAGGGAAAAGCTGCACTGTGCATATGTGCTGTTCGTGAAGGTAGGGAAAAGCTGCACTGTGCATATGTGCTGTTCGTGAAGGTAGGGAAAAGCTGCACTGTGCATATGTGCTGTTCGCAAGCTCAATGAAGAACGTGCAGCACGCAGTGCGTTCATACACACTGCATACATTTGTCAAGATGTATAAATATTATAGCGTGTTCTCTCTGTCAGATTGAACAGTGCGTTTCTGTATTTGGTCATGTGCACGGGAAGCCTGCCAAGTCAGCCTGTATAGTAGGGGTATTGTGTGTAGGCAGTGTGCCACCTGTGTTCCCCAGATTACACCTCGTATGGAGTGACGTGTCTAGGCTACACAGCGCTCCTGTTTTCAGGCATCGTCTCTCTCTGCACACATTCTGCCCTGTGTAGTTGCTGACACGTTCCTATCTTTCTCACCCTTTTTGACTTCGTTCTTTTTAAAAAATTTCTAAGCCCACTGTTGTGCTCTGGAATGGGTCCCTCATTCCTTCGTTTTTCATTGCCTGACTTTATTCCCCCTATCTCTCCATCTGGCCGGCCGGCTCTTTCTTCTTGTGGCGTTGCCCGCAACGACCGTTGAAAAGCATGTCGACAGGCCCTTTAATCAGCGCAGGTGGCCGAGTGCCGTGGGGGAGGCTTGAGGGAGAAGGTGGCCCCTTACATTTGTTGCTGTTGACAACCCCGTTACAACTTCCCTCAGTCCACTTTCATTCTCTCCCCTCCCCCCAGAGTTGGCGTGCTGTCAGACAGTGAGCCAGCACCCGTTCCATATCTATGGTTATAGGATGGCTGCTACCTAAGCAGCCAGTCAGCCTTTTGCCTTGACCAGGAGACCATAACCAGTTAATTTATTAGTGTCAGGTTTATGTCTGGAAACCCAGATGAGATGGCTTGCAGTCCATAATAAATCAAGTACAGTTTGTGTGAAAACCTGTAACTCTGTGAAGACTGGAGCTGATGATATTTGACCTTGTCGGACATTTTTTTTGGTAGTTGAAATTGCAGGTAATTTCAGATGTGATTAAGATGTAAAAAATGCTTTTCTTAAAAATTGCTTATAAGATCGTTTGATGGGCTTTGTTTCATAGTTTTGCAATATAGATGCTACTTTAAATTGCAGAAAAACCTAGGGTGTGTCGGCAATGTGTTTTTGGCTGCTGGGATTACATCTAATGGTCATAATAGTATGGATAAGATATTATGGTGGTGATGTAATGTGTTGGGTGAATTGCGATAAATAGCTGCTGGTGAGAATTATGGGAGAAATCTCTGAAACCCCTCAGCTGCACTGATTTTGACTCGTTTCAGTTCAGTTCATTGCAGCGGTCAATGGCGGCTGACTCCCGTGCTCTCCCTCTTCAGAGGCAGGGCCGCTGCGACACCTTCGCCACAGAGTTTGACCTGGAGGCAGAGGAGTACGTGCCACTGCCCAAAGGGGACGTGCACAAGAAGAAGGAGATCATCCAGGACGTCACACTGCATGACCTGGATGTGGCCAACGCCCGGCCACAGGTGCGGTTCGCTTCGCCCTCACAGCCTCTTAGGTCCCCCCTTCACTGAGAGGTTACACTGATGCAGGTTACTCACTCTGACCTATAGGCTCGTGGCAGTTTCAGAGTATATTCTAAAATGCAGACTCTGATATTGTACTCTACTCATATACAGTACTGTGCCAAAGTCCTAGGCTGTCAAAGAAAATGCTAAAGGCTATTCATTTGGGTATTAAGTGTATATTTGCTCATAAAAAGCAATTTAACATTAGAAAATGTGCAAATTAACAGTAGCACAATAAAAAAATAACAAGAATTTCTTCTCTTCTCCAAAAAGTTACTGATAACTTGCTGGATGGCTAGACAAACACCGCTTCGGTTCCCAATCCTCTCCTTGGAGGCATCCCAGCCATTCCATGTATTCATTAAATTTCACCGTACAGCTCAATTAATTAATTAATTAGTTAGTTGTTACATATTTTGAAGAGGTTTTGATTAGCCAAACAAGGTGTTCAAGTCAACAAACACATCATTCATTCGTCTTTATTTATATATTTACTAATTTATTTCCTTATCTACTTTCCTTTTGTCTGATGTTTTCATATGAGGGAGTAGAGTGTTTACTTGCCTTTGGTAGGTCCAACTTTGTAGTCTCCAAGCTGAATTTCCCTATGGGGACAATAAAGTATCTGTCTGTCAATCTAATGTAATCTATATAGGTGTATTGGACGGTTGCTGTGAATGCTGGGGTGACTTTAGGAGAGGTTTTGAAAGGGCTAAGCTGACACGCTTTGACAGACGTAAATTCAATAGTTTTATACCAACATGAACATTATAACATCATTTTCTGTGACTGCCTAAGATTCTTGCACAGTATTATACATCCTCCAGAGCTGCTCTCCCAAGGCTGTGTAATTACTAAAGCACATGTGTCTCATTGTAGGGGGGTCAGGATATCTTGTCAATGATGGGCCAGCTGATGAAGCCCAAGAAGACTGAAATCACAGGTGGGCCTGACCCATAACGGTGTCATCAGTCTGCTTGACCTCCTTAGTCAGGAGAGATGTCACATGGTTTCCTTGGGTCTCCTCCAGACAAGCTGCGCAGTGAGATCAACAAGGTGGTGAACCGCTACATCGACCAGGGCGTGGCGGAGTTGGTGCCCGGCGTGCTCTTTGTGGACGAGGTGCACATGCTGGACATCGAATGCTTCACCTACCTGCACCGAGCCCTGGAGAGCTCCATCTCTCCCATCGTGGTGTTTGCCTCCAATCGCGGAAACTGCCTCATCAGGTGAGCCAGTTATCTGATATCGCTGAACTGCTTCTCTTTGACAGCACCTGGCTCTGAGCACAGAGTAAGCGGTGATTCTCTGTTTCTTTCAGGGGCACAGAGGATATCTCCTCCCCGCATGGGATTCCCCTGGACCTGCTGGACAGAGTGATGATCATTCGCACCATGCTCTATACACCTCAAGAGATGAAACAGGTGTGACACCCCACCACACCCTCTTTCCATTCTTCCTCCCTCATCTCAGAATCACCCCATGGATCACCTGCTTCAGGGTTCATCGGAAGTATCTAGTTGTCTGGTGGCCAGGGTTGAGCACACAGGATGACAAGATGCTTCCTGTGTCTGTAGATCATTAAGATCCGGGCTCAGACAGAGGGCATCAGCATCAGCGAAGAGGCCCTAACACACCTGGGAGAGATCGGCACCAAAACCACACTGAGGTGAGTTAGGATTCATGGCCCCTGTCATCCTCCATTCTTCAGTTCCCTCCATTTAATTCCTTCCTCACCAGGACACAGTCCCATGCCTTTCTGCCCCTCCTGTGTCTCCGTTTGTATGTATTCATCTACTCTTGAGTATGATTTTCCCCACTGTGTGCATTTGTGCATGGCAGGTACGCTGTACAGCTGCTGACCCCTGCCAGCCTACTCAGCCGTGTCCAGGGCAAGGAGACGGTGGAGAGGGAGCAGGTGGAGGAGATTAACGAGCTCTTCTACGACGCCAAGTCCTCTGCTAAGATCCTGCAGGACCAACATGACAAGTTCATGAAATAACTGGCCTCCTGTTTCCCTGCCCTCTTATGTTCCTCCATCCTTAATCCTTTCATTTCTCTGCTCCTTCCTACCCTAATAGCTACTTCTGACTCTGCACTCATGGTTTTTGCAGGCTAGTAAGATGTAACATATTAAATTTTATTTTTGGACATGCTTGGTAAAGTTCCTGAAATGTGAATAAACTGATTTGCCATTTCAAAGATGTGGTTTCTCACATGTTCTTGTTGTGGGTATGATAGTCTGTGGTTGCTGTTTTCCTCTTCATAAGAAAATATGTGTTCTCAGTCTACAGCAGTGTATTCATCTCATAGTACTTGTCACGTGATTGATTTCTTCCTCCACCCTTGTTACATACCCAGATATGATATAGACAACATATAATGTAAACACTAAATGCACAGTGAATGGCCACTAATTTTCAACAAACTAATTTCCATCCATTTTCTGTAACCGCTTATTCTATTCAGGGTCACAGGGGGTCTGGAGCCTATCACAAAGGCTATGGACATAAGGCAGGGAATGAACCAGGATGGGGCACCAACCAGTTGCAGGGCACACTCACACAGGCATACCTATGGGCAATTTGGTAACTGCAATTAACCTCAGCCTATTTTTGGACAGGGCTGAGGAAGACCCACAGCAGTCACGGAGCTGTAAAGGCCAAAAATGAGTATTTGCTGGCTCAAAAATTGCAGCTCCACTCTGCCCTCTAGCGCTCCACTAACTTCAACACACTCTTACGGCTATGGATTCTACACTGTTATTAAACACGCTGGTTGATTATTAGGAGAGTGGTGTTTATCTACTCCACGGTAATTGCCAAAATCCACACAGGGTACGCTTCACTATATTTAAAAATTTATTCACAAAACATTACAGGACAAGACTGTGTAAACAGTGGTTCGGTACCCTCTATATTTTAATCTATAAACAAAGTGCACTAAAAATAAGCAATTGTAAATATAGCAGGCTAAAACAGTGCTGGACAACAAGTAACATGGAGATAAAGCAACTAATTTCTTGATGCATAAATATTTCGATCCGCTCATGCCCTTTTTGTACAGCCATAGACTAAAGGTCTCAAACTTGTCGCTTCTTGCGTCAATATGAGCTTTCGTTCTGTTTCATTCTGATTCCCTGGACGGATTCGGCTTTTGCGAGTACTGTGGGTAACAAGGTCGTCGACTCTGGTCAGCTGGCTGGCATGAGATTTTCAATTCAAGACAAGTCTGCACACACATATACTTGTATGCAACAGTTTTATTACCTTGTAAATAGTCCGTAGGGTTCGCAAACTGCTCCAACGCTTTAGATGTAGCTAATTTTTAGTTTTTAATGTAATAATATACATTTTCCGTAAGATTTCTTACGTGAGCGTGAGATTCTAATAGCGTCACGCCAGATGCGTGAGAGTTGGCCAACATGGAGTTAGCGGTCATAAAACTAACTAGGTGAAGAGTAATATGGGCCTTTCATTGAAATGTATAATAACTGTATAATAAACTAATAAATGTTTCAACCGTAATGTGTGGAAAAAGCTGAGGAATCTGCGCAGACACAATGAGGCAGAAGCTATTTTTGTTAAAAAGCTAAAGGAGCTTGTCCAAGTAGTTCAGATAAAGGGTGAACAAGGCTGCGTTAAAAACCACTCCTTCTAAGGGAAGGGGGCGGACTTACACCTTAAATTAGCAGCCTCATCGCTGCAGCGCCCTCGGGGACGATACCTGATGTGAACAGCTTCATGCAACTCCGGCTGTGAGCAGATGGAAACGTAATAATTATAGGTTACAATAGATGCGCCGGATCAAAAAAAAAAGAATCAATCAGAAAACAAAATAGAGAAATGATTAAATCAACTTGTTTTTCGATTTCCAAGAGTGCTGCAACAATGTTCACATCGCCATCTCTCCATCAAGTCTTCCTGCTGTGAGCCGGCGGCCTTTGGAACACGGTCTCCGCTCCGGAGCGTGCGCCGCTGAACACCGACGGAGCGGCTTTGCCGACTCGCTCTGCAGATCATAGCGGGGCAGGTAAGGAGGACAGCGGCCGGCTTACGGGGGAACACACAGCGAGGGACTCTGCCACACGTTTATAATGATAACTGCACCACCAGAGCCAACTAGCAACAAGAAAGTTTAAAAATCAGATAAGTTAAAATTAGAATAACATCTAAATTAATCACAATAGGCACATACAGAGCCTGTCGCCCTAAGTAAGAATTTGCTGAGCCCCCCCAGCAGAAAACAAATTCGGTGAGTTCATTTATATTAAAACACTTAAGCAGCACATGGTATCTGGCTGTTAACTAGCTAGCTGGCATCTGTTTCACAAGAAAATTGATTGAATATTTAACTATAATCTTAATTTTTTTTTCACTCACTGTTTTGCCCCCTTAACTAAATGGTGCCCTAGGTGATCGCCTATGTCGTCTATAGGGCGGGCCCTGGGCACATATGTAATATCCTCCCGCCATATGGGAGGACAGCAGAAAAGTTTTTTTTATTCGATAAGGCACCAAAATGGAGGTTACAAAACGAACTCACCACACTCCTCCATGACTTCAAAAGTCTTGCTCTTCAGTGGACCCTTTGACCCTAGAGCCTCACGGGCTCCAATCAAGTCCTCTTCCCTCATCACTGGCCGATTCTGCTTTTCCGGCTGGTCGTCAGGCTGGGTAGAGAGTAGGGAAGAATTGTCAACACTGCCCCCATCTCATTCACTGGACAATCATTATTCTATCATTTCAATAACCAGAGGGGCTGTAGGGGCCTGGATACCCTGGCAGACTTAGAAGGCCCTGCACTAGCAAAAAGAAAATGCAGGAAATGTGAGAATTTCCCTAACTGGCAAAACTGTGGGACAAATTATCAGTGTTTCCTCAGAAAGTGAAAGTGGGTGCCCTTTTGTCAGGGGCTCCCCTGCAATACCATGTTTGCTTAACAAGCCTTTTAGGATCCTATTAATTCCAAGTAAATAAAAAACACGCAGTGGCCCCTAGCTAGTACTAGGTAGGACCCACATTTACCTCCAGAACCAGACCAGTACTACACACCATAGATGTATTGAGCTGTGTTTTTTGGAATTTGTGGTCTTCCTGTTAACTTCACTGACTTCTGGATGTTTTTTGTTCGTAACGATCTGTAAAAACTTGACACAGATTTGGGAACAACCACATCTGGCACCAACAACCGCACCATGCTCAAAATCACTTAGATCAGGCGTCTTAACTGTATGAATCCTTAGTCAAAGTTAATGAACCTTGACCGTCTGTGTTTTGTATGTATTCAGTTGAAGCCACATAAGTTATTTGGAAGAGCAGACTGTTTGCTTTAGAAATCAGGTATACCGTATACAGTGGCTGCTAAATGCGTATATGTATATATGATGTGCGATTCAAGGATAGAGTTTAAGAGTAACGCATTCGTAAACTCAAATGACATTAGTCCTACCTTACCCAGAGAACACAAAGACACCTTACCTGAGACATTGTGTGCTCTGCAGCCAATCCCCACAAGTGACAGAAAAGAAGGTACAAGCTACTGAGCCGCTCCTTTTCCTCTGGACCAGTTCCCTGTCCAGCCCATTATATACACAGTTACTCCCAGGAGGGCCATCGCTCTGTGCCTGGTCCCTAAGCCCCACCCCCCTTCCCTCTGCTCCCAGGGAGCTTCTAGACATGAGGCTAAATTGCTGGAAGTGGAATCTACTTTGATAAACTCCAGATGAACAACTGGGGAAAAAAAACACAACAAAAAGCAACAGCAACTTGCACCCCCCCGAGTCCCCAGTTAGCAGCGCACACTTGCTTCCTTCAAAACTCCCTCCCTCTGTCCTTGACACAGGCAGTGAAGGGGTGGCAGTGCCTGTGAGTCTGTTTAATGTTCTCCTCAGTCTGTGTACTCCCACATTCCTTCAGCATTAGATACCATAACAGGATCAGAAAGGGAGCTCTGGAGAAAAACAAGACCCAGTGATCGACTGGGAGGGAAAGATTTCAGCTACCATTTCTAGGCCTGCTGTCATTATTTTATCCAGTTGGATGCAGAAGTTGAGGAGGCACATGAACCTAACCTAGACATACTTACAAGGGACACTATTCTAGTAACAGATGCCCTGAGGAATTATCAGTACATAAACACATGCAAATAGATGTAACAGGACATTTATTTTATAGGCCAAGGCTACGTCATTCATTAACGCTATTTTTCCACTATCAGGGCAAACAACAAGGCTGATTGAGAACAAACCAGGCTGGATTCATTTGGATTTCCATCACAGAAAGACAAAAGGGTTAAAATGCAGTGGTAGTAGTAATGGTTAATGTCAGGATGTAGTGCCCAAATACACTCAATAAACGAATCAAAAATTAAATGAGGAAAAACACAAACCAGAACTTCATTTTACAGACTGATAACTAAAAAAATGCCACAGCTTTCACAGCATATTACTAGATGGTTTAATGTTATATAAACTTTATTGTAAATTGGTTTGCAAGTACATGAGTCCAATTTTTTGCAATTGTGATGATGGTCTCCACAGAACCCTTTTGGTCCTCTGATCTGACCTGCAGCACACCTTGCTCTCATTGAGTACAGTCTCCTTAAGGTTAACATGGATGACATAAGAAACATGGTCCCTTTAGTACAGTTTAACCACAACAAAGGAAAAACAGGTCTGGATAGTGCGTTAGCCTTTTTAGACATGACATTCAGATAAAGGTAATGGAAAAAAGAAAAAAAATCCCGTGTGTCCACTCATCCTGGCTCCTCTTCGCATGTGACTGTGTGTGGACACACTTTATGTACTGGTCCCTGCTCCGCACTCATGTGAAGAATATTCTTCTGCTCAGAAAGTGCCAAACTACCAGACATGTCCACCCCAAAAAGCAGCACAGGCAGATTCCTGTGGGGTGGTGGCGGGCCTGCTGTGACATCACTACAGTTACATGCATTAGTCTTGCCTGAGCTTTTCCTTTCTTTGGCCACCTGGATTCAGACGTCATTAGGAAGGGGCCTGTAAATGACCTCACCCCTTTGAATACACGTTTAAACATCGATTAAGACAGCAGAATTAAACCAATGCAGCCTGGATAAAAGTCCCATGAAAAGGGCAGTGTGCACAGACATTCACACACACAGACACACACACTCCCGCAAAGCACACGTCACCCTGACACATGGGCATCCAGCTGTTGGGCTGGGGGAGCAGAAGGAGACATTTGAGTCACATCGCATTCTGCCGGAGGTAATAACTGGAACTAGTTTTCTGGGCCAGAGGACGCAAGCCCTGTAATTTCTCACAGTTTGGCAAATATAACGAAACAAGACGACACAGAAGCACCACAAGCTCTACTCACTGCGACACCAACATTTAACAGCAACAATCAGACGAAGGAAGGGTGGGACCTGTCTCCCACGAGCAGCACCAGGAAGGCAACTGCAGGGCTGCTCTCCAGCCTCACTGTTTGGACAGTAGTCCACCACAACCTCTGACCCTCTAGCTGACCCTCAGGTAGACTACCCCTGCATGTCCAAGAAGTAAGCAACCAGCAAATCCATCCATGACCTTTGCAGTGTTAGGCATTAGATGACCTATCAAAAAAAAAATCCTATATTTTACCTTTTGATGGGTAAAAGGTGAGAACGTCTCTGTCATGTGACCTGGCCATTTGCATTTTAGTGTCAAGGCTGTATTAGAGCCTGTACACAGGGTGATGTAACCAGACACAGAGTGTCCTACTGAGACTGTTCATATTCATGAGATACTGTCACTGCTACATCATTGACAAGTGGATCAATTACTCTGAAAGGATGAGTAAAGGATATATCATTTCCTCAGCACATGACCAAGAATGAGACACACCCAGAATGCAAAAAAAAAAAAAAAAACTTAAGGGATCAAATGTCAAAGTGTGCAAATAAATATACATGCATATGATGGCTATTGGGGGAGTCCCTTTAACTGTGAAAAAGAAGAATGTCAGACTACACTACTCTCTCAAAGATTAAGGAAAAGTGCAAGGATTTCAGGGAAGTTTTAATCACCCCCTTTCCCTTTTAACTACAGTCTTGTCACAGTCTAATACACAGGCTCTTTGAAAAGATCCCACACCCAGGAAAATTCAGCTGGACACGCCAAAAGCAATCACTCAAAACAGTCACAAGAGTTAGTTTACAAATTCTATAAGAACACTCGACATTAAGGCAAATGTAGTGCCCCGCTCAAACACCAGCAAGAGCTTCGGAGTAACAGCGCATTCGGAACGGTCCATAGCTTCTCCGCTTGTTCGTTTTCATTGCACTGATGGCATGTTCCGTTTCGGCTCCATTGTAGCAGCTGGAGAACGAGGAGTGCTGTCCATCAGCAGTCCTCAACACCACTTCCTCGGGACGATCTGTTTGAGGAATAAGTTTGCATTTGAAAGGCTACGGTTTCCACCACGTTCAGGAGTCCATGGGTAGTCTGGGAGCAGCTAGTGGTGGGGTGAAGAGCGGCTCAGACAGGAAGCCCTAAACGGTGCTTCTTCTTCTTGACAGGCTTGAGGTTGGTCAGCCGCCGTGTGTCCTCTTCCACGTCTGAGTCATCCATCTCGTCGTCAGCCGAGATCAGGATCTGAGGCCCGGGTCAAGGAGGCATCAGTCACTCTCCATCTTACATTCAACACACAATATTCCAAGCTCGGTCTCCTAACATTGGACAGATCACCCTGGTAACTGCAGCCCCACAGTTACTGTGGACGCAGAATGCCCTGGAGTCACTTCAGTGAGTGTCCTCCTAGCAACACATACAGCCCGGGGCCTCACCTCTGACTCCGACTCCTCATGGGACAGCGCCCTCCTATAGCGCACCTTGCTGCTTCCGCGCGAGTCGTCTCCACTCCCCCTCTCTTCCTGCTTGGCTTTCGTCCTGCTCTTCTTCATCAGGAAGTTGTCCACCACCCAAAACATAAGGGCCTCAAGGGAAAAACACAAAGCCAACTGGTGAACAAACATCTGCTTTAACATAATCAAAGATACACCACTTCTGAGGAGAATTAATAAGGGATACATGAGGGAAAGCGCCTGGTTTGGACAACAAAGTATGAAATGCATAACCCATCTTTCAGAATCTTCAGTATCTTTGTACAGAATTACAGTCTCCAAGGCTACCCTTGGAGAAACAAAGTCTAAGGTTCAGTCAGGCTGCTGCGGTTCGAGCCTGCAACCCTGAAAACATGAGGAGATAGTGCTACCTGCTAAGCAGTACAGCTCCCATTATCATTACTATGTTTGTGACTTGACATCCCTTTATCCCCCCCCCACTTAACCCCATTAAAAAGCAGACCACCAAGAAGTGTGCATGACACCGGTACAAGCTAGGTTACTCACGTTGACGAAGAAGGGCACGATGAGCATGACGATGGCCAGCTCCAGCTCCGGGTTACGTATTGGGTTCAGAAGGGTTAGCTGGAACATGCGCACCCACACACAGGCAAGACCACACCAAGGGACAAAGACCCACATGCAGACTGATTAGACAACAGGATATGTGAAAAACACAAAACTACTGCAAATCGTTACTGCGGGGTCATATGGAACAAAGTGCAAGTACTGAGAGCGAAGCTGACGGACGCAGAGGCGTGCCACCCCCACGACCAGGCGCTCCTGGCCAACAGCGGCCTCTCTCACCTGCTTCCACTGAGGCATCAGCAGCACCAGGATGATGAGGACTTTCTCAAACATCATGATGACGATGTAGAGGGCGCACTGGCCCACCCAGGCAGAGCACTGAGCCGGCTCACCTGTGGGCGTGAACGCAGATGGCCATGGGTACTGAGCAAGGCCCACGTGCACATTTCATACAAATTCATATTTAATTCTCACGTAGAGTTCTCAGAATTATGCCCAGACATCTGAGATAAATGTTACCTCAGAAGAGGAAGCAGGAGAAGCTTATTAACATTAATCCTTAACCCTTGTGTATTTGACTTCTTCTGTTCTAAATTCTAGATTCTATAGAATTTCTCCTCATTTTGAAAATGGACTGGGGTAACTTCGATCCCAAAAATAACACAGGGGTTAAGATTTGTTTGAAATTTCGTGCTGACAAGAAGAAATTTTTCTGTTTTTGCTATCTTAAAACTAACACTGTATCAAACTGAGTAAACAGAAGGACACCAACCTATTTATCAGTGAACGTCAATGCACCACCGCAATGGGAGACTCCTCCCCTTTTAGACCACACAGTAATTACAACTGATCTCTCTGAAATTTAAGCCTAATTATTCATATTCAGTATCATAATATGAATTTCTTTAAACGTTATTGACCAGTTTGCCATGGAAATTCTGATTCTATGGGGATCTATGATGAGTGTGATATGTACCTTTTCATGCTTGGTAAGACTTTTCACATATTGTGAGCCTTAGAGTGAGAAAACGGCAGAGCGCCATGCTGTGCTGTTACCAGGTCTGTCTTCCTAATCTCACACTGGCTGCGTTTTTACTTCTACTGCAGAACAGGACACAGCACCACCAAAAGGTACCCTGTAGACACACTGAGAATGCATTGGTGCCACCTAGTGGACACACACAGTATTGGACAAAGCCACCGTAAACGTGCAAGTTTTTTTTTTTTTTAATGCTTTTTAAATACTTTTATAGTTGCTGGGTGTTTGCCTTCCTCCCAACCCATCCTGACTCCTTACAGAATGACCCACCCTCCCTGATCAGAAAGGGGCCCGGCTCCGTGAGCCTTACCGTACTCCCCGAAGCGAAGCGAGTCCCACTGCCGCCACTCCACCAGCACGCTGACCGCCCGCACGCCACCGTAGATCAGCAGCATGCCCAGGGACGCGTCCAGCAGGAAGTTGATGAGGTACCTGTGGGGCCAAGGCCAGGCAGAAGCTGATTTACAAACACCATGAAAGCAAATCAGGTGAATTAAATAATGGGAAAGGATTTGGACATGGCAGTGAGGTGGATATAAACAGCTAGCACTACTTTAGTGTGTGTATGTGTGCGTGTATCTCCCCTCTGAGAGACTGTTAATCCGAGCAGGGCATACCTTACTCTACACTCCCTGGCAGTGGTGTTGGAAAGAGTTTAACATGGGGGGGGGGACTGAATTTGTCCCGGCATTGGGGCTGGGAGTGGTGTATATCATAACATCACAATGGACACACATGCAAGTCACATCATGAAAGAATGCAATGTAAGAGATTTAAAAATAATTTTAGAATAATGAAGATTTCATCATTTACAATAAGTACCCTTGTTGAGGGGACAGTTTCACTACTAAACATAACAAAAAAATAACTGATCCATATGATAAAATGAGTTTGATACAGAACCCTACTTTCTTTGGTGTATGTTTTTACTGTGATGCATTCTGGGGAAGTGGTTATGGAATTCTTGTTCTGGAACTACACTATTAAACACACATAACTGATTGCAAATAGACAGGAGCCCAATTACTGACTGACAGAATCCTGTTGTGTCCTGACAGACAGTGTTCATCAAAGATCTCTGTCACTCATCTAACCACAGGCAACTGTAACACTGTAGCAGGAAACATCTGGGCTAATGAGGAGTGTTTTTGAGCCACGTATAAATAAAAAGCAGAGACAAGGGAACATGCAGGAGAAGAAGGGACAGACAGGCAGACACTCACAGCGAGCAGGGGTCCTCCTCAGTGAGGTCAGACAGGTACACGTTAGCAAAATGAATGAACAGCATCCCGATGGCTTGCTTGGAGGTATCCAGGAACCTGGGTAGTGAGAGAAAACCGGGTGTCCGCACTGCAGTGTAAAGAAGCACCTGGCAGTGGTTTGGTATTGAAGGTGACACTGGCAATGCATTTCTTGCTGTGGATGGGTGTCTGTATCTGCAGCAAACAGGCTGATCTGAGAAGGGGCTTTGAGTTTCTATTTCTACATAAAATGAGGAACACAGCACATCATACTGATCCTTGTAGCACGTAATAAAAAAAAATACTGGTACAGCAATTGAGAGTGATTTTCAGTTGTCACAGAGCACCCCCTGCAGGCCAGAGTGAATGTATGGAGATAAAAGTGCTACAGGAGCACCAGTGCTTTACCAGATCCTCCACGGTCTTCGCTCATGCTTGGGCTCCCTGAAGCGCTTCACTGTCAAGGAAACAGAAATGCCAGTCAAAAGCAGAGCCCTCTGATGAGCATCCACCATAGCTGCTAGCTCAGGTCTAAACAAGGCACCTCCTCGAATCCACATACAGCATGTGTACACACAAATACATACACAAAACAGGTTCATTTTTTTTGTGTTCCACTATAGTGACCTCCAGCCTTCATTATTACTGGTGGCGAAACATCGTTTTATTCTGTGGAAAACAAAAGATTGATCTTCTGGACAGATTTAATAAATTAAAAACGTGTCACAGGCCATATAAAACTGCCTCGCAGGTTGGTCCTCTGAGACCTTATCTAAGTATAGCTGCCACCCATTCTGTTTTATATGGAATCACTAAATGCTGTGTTTTGTTTGGAACCAATATGGGGTGTAATCTGTCTATTTTTGAACCATGCGATCTTCCCTCTTCGACAAACTTTATTATCTGGGACCGGGGAGAGGAGGGGCTGGCGTCTACAGCTGTCAAGATTACTCAAACTCGATTGCTAAAAAGCATCGATTAAAATTATCCTTCTTGATTACTCAGCGATATGGTGTGAGGGAGACAGTACATAGCAGAAGAAGGTGAAAATAAATAGCATAAACCATCAGTTGTGTAGAAGCACTTAAAAGTAAATGAAAATGCAGCCGTCAGTCAGTATTACAAAGCATAATTTAAATATCACCACAGCTCAACTGCAATACAAATATATCTAAAATAAGATTTCTGGGTTTGATGGACTCACCCAGTAATGTGAGGTTAGCCACAGATATATGCCATTTAGCCTCTCGAAGTAGCATAGTCTGTCTTTTTCTTCACTTTGACTTAAAATCATTTTACTTAATTTACTTTCTACGATTCCTCTACGTCAAAATATTAATAAAATCGCCGCTGAAACAAAAGTTAGCCCTGTCATTTAGCCACATCATCTTACATAATACAGTACATATTAACCATATTTTACTAATTATTTTTTGTGAACATAGTGTGTTTTGAGTAGGGCTGAACAATATTTGACAATTTGTGACATTTTAAGAGTTGAAAATTAACTATATAGCCAAAGAGTACTTATCTACCAACAAAGTCTGTCAGATAAGTTGGTGGTATTGTCCTTAGTTGTGCCAACAGATACAAAGCAGTGCCAACAAATCACTTGCCTATGCTCAGTATCATCTCTATGAAATACAAAATATTTCCATACAGCGGAAGACGAAGGTCTTTTTGTGTTTCGTTTCGTTTGCTTTTCTCCTCTTTGATTGTTTTTGTGCAATTTCTCGTGAGCACGCTGCATGGTCTATGATCGAGTCAAACAGCAAGGATGAGAATGGCTGATTGTCCCAGGGAGTGCATGCAGAGCTCAAAAGCAAAAGCAGTAAACTTTGCACTGATTTTTAACATATACTAGATAATTTTAAAAGGAAACCATGGTTAAAACTGCAAAGCTTGTTAAAATATTTTTCCTTTGACTGACCAAAAATGTTTTAGCACAACGAATCGATGGTTTGAACCCAGTAGACTGCTGCGGTCCTTGAGATGTGACCATTGCATGTGCATGAAATGCTATGTGGATATTAACATTGCACATTGTACAAGCCTGAGAGATGCACTTTGTACAAGCAGAGATACACTTTTCTGCTGTATGCACAAGAATGTCACCCTGGGTAGAGTAAACTGATCTTATTTTGCCCACAATGACAATTGACTTCCAAGCTGGTACAGACTTCAATTCTTTTATGAATACATGCTGATGTGAACCCAGAATCTGGGAGACCAACTGCTCGGAACATACCTGTACATATACAGGTTCTGCCTATGGTTGGATTTCTGGCAACAGGCACCTACTAGAGGGAACTGGCAGACAGATCAGGCATATACCAACCAACCTTCAGCTGCTTCATGCCTTCCATGCTTAATGGCATAACAGAAACTGGCAAGGCGCTACGTCACGTTTCCCTATGCTGTGGGAGAACAGGCAAATGTAAAAACTGAATTTGCAGCGATGACCAAAATACCTAATGTAAAGTAGGTCAACCGACGATACACAGCAAAAAGAGTACCTCAAACAGAAGTTTATTTATCAAATGCACAACAGCACAGTATGCAGCATTACATGCAGGCAGTGGAATGACCAACATTGACAGATCTAGTAGCTTAGTAGCCTGGGTTAATTCATGATGTGTTCATTTTGAGTCTCACACAGCATAACAGGGCATCCCCCGTTATAGATGCTTTATGCACATAGAAGTTTAAGGGCAAAGATGTGGGTTAGCCCTTGACAGTTATTTACATTGATCCTTTGTGCAAAAAATTGTTCCACAACCAATCAGTTATTTTTTATTTTCAGTATAGTATGTTCTGTAGAGCTGAGGGAATGTACTGCAGTGGCGCTGTGATGCCGTTCCACACACTTTTTCCGATTCAGCTTATCACTGTACAAAACACAAGTACTCAGACAAAGAAATGTGATTTGGTATCTACAGTGATCCCTTGCTATATCGCGCTTTGACTTTCGCAGCTTCACTCTGTCGCAGATTTTACATGCAAGCATATCCAAATATATATCGCGGATTTTTCACTGGTTACCGGATTTCTGTGGACGACGGGTCTTTTTATTTCTGGTACATGCTTCCTCAGTTGGTTTGCCCTGTTGATTTCATACACGGGACACTATTGGCGGA
>JAAGVU020000103.1:27126138-27225450 GCA_011763525.2 Mormyrus iriodes | reverse complement strand
TAGTATATAAACAGTGTGTTTACATACATAATTTCAACGAATCTTACCTAATATCTAAGAGAATATAAAGGGTTTATTAGGGCCTAGAATATACAAAAATAACCATATAAACATTTACTTCGCTCGGTTTTTACTTCGTGGATTTTCACCTTTCACGGGGGGGTTCCGGAACGCAACACCCGCGATAGACGAGGGATCACTGTAATCCAAAAGTGCAAAATAGTACAAATGTGTTAAAAACAGCTGTACAACATATATGTTTGATAGATAAATGATTATAACACGTCTATACATTTTCTTGTGATAAATGTGCTTAGGCCCTCAGATATAACTTGTCTTGCCGCTAACTCATACTGTTCAAAACTCCTTTTTTTTTTTTTATTTACAGTTGCTATAGTCAGACTTTGCAACCAGAAAGGCTTGATTTGCCTTAATATTATATGAGCAGACAGTTCATTTGCATTGACCATATGGTTATTTGAGGGTGACAGCTGGGCAGGGTCTCAGGCTTATGTTTGTACGCACATTTACATTCATAGAGGGGAACTTGCCTACATCTGTGCATAGGCCAGGTTTGATAATCTGAATTTTTTTTTGTCTACAGTTTTCCGTTTTCATTCGTACAAATTTTTTCCACAATGAAATTTATACAACGTTTGATAAATGTTGCTCCTGGTTTTGACTGGTAACTTTTGTAGCTCCTGGCCACTATGGCATGTCATTGTCCCATCGCACAACAGGAACTGTCACCTTTATGCTAAATATGCAAAGGAGATGCAAAAAGCTTATAGATTAAACTTAACACAGAATTTCATATGCAAGGAAACTACAAATCGGCACCCCAAAACAATAATGGATGAACAAGTCATTTTGTGCGTTATTCATTAGTCATAGAGACTGTGGGGATTGATCGCATGGTCTGAAAGTACAGGACAAATCACATCTTGTACTGGTTCAAAACAGGACACTATTTTACGGGATGATCCCGTGAAATATGGGACGGGTAACAACTTGTAGAAGAAGCCTTTAAGCATCGGCCTGCAAGATGGTTTTACACAGCCTGTGACCCGATTATTATTATTACATCTGGCCAGCAGACGGATCTTTCGTTTTTTCACGGAGTTAATTACGTTGACTTTTAATGCCATGCCAGCAACCAGGGCTATATTCATGGCGAGCAAATGGACAGTAAAACAGACAGTATAAATTAAAAGGTTAAAACATCATAAATAGAAATTATTACAGATAGTCAAATAATCTAAATAAGATGTTTAAGATTAGTTGTTTTCTTAAAAAAAAATAAATAAAAAGCCTCTCGCTTGGCATTCTGAAAAAAAAAATTCAGAGACAGGAAAATGATAATTACACCGAAGGGGATTAAAAGGACAATACACCAAAATGTGCTTGAAAATCAAAGGAGCGTTACATACAGGACAATACAGGTGGATCTTCACCTGTAAGTAAAAACATGGAGTCAGCCTGGTATGCCCAATACAGCACCTAGTATAAGTGACCGTGGTGCCACCGGTCTTCAAAACTGACTATTGCACCATTTGTCATTTTTCACAGAATAAAAAATGATGCACTGTTATTCCGCTAATCTGTGCCTGTAAATTTCACTGTCTGCATCCTTCTCCCCACCCCCGTTTGGTACTGGTGATAATAGACAAAAATATATCAGTATTGGTCAAAATATTGATATGGGTGCACCACTATAAAAAAAAAAATGACAGGAATGCCACAGCACTTGTGTGTGACTTCCATGTTGGTGCCACTGCTTGTGGTCCACCAATCAGCAAAGTTTATCACTAGTGGCCCTTCCGCAGTAGTTTTAATGAAAAGTACCTACCCCAGAGTAGGGGCTAAAGAAAGTTTCAGGAACTACCTCCCAGGAATTACAATCAGCCTGAGATCCTAAAGTGGGAACATGTTCCTAAAGAGTTCCTGAAAAGAGTCCCAGTGGTGGGAATGAGCCTATTCAGTTACTGTAAGGCAAAAAATGACCCAAAACCAAACTGAGAACTCCTACCTCCGCCTGGATCCATAAGAACAAAGGATGAACATGCTGCCCGCCTCAATGCAGTACCAGATTCCAACACACATGCTGTCACAGAATGCTGGAGAACAGTTTACTCCTATCGCTTCACCCTATTCAAAGGTTTTAAGATCTCCTCACCTTTCAGTAGGCAGGTACAATGACTCAAAATCTGCTTTAAAAGGGCAGTGGTTCAAGCCCTAGACTGCAGGGTCAAAGCTGGTGAACATCTTTCCACTCAGGCCTCAGAACTGCACTGTTTCACCCCACACATTTATATTCATATCTTTGTGGAGACTCTCCATTAATTTCTATGGGAAAACCCTAATTCCAACAATGAAAACTTAAGGATGGAACTGCCTACCCAGCCCTAACATTAAAGATGCAGTTAATCCTATGGTGTGTTGTTTTCTCACGGCACGCGTGCTGCTCTCTGATCGATCGCTCACTCACACACTCACACACTCACACACACACACACACACACACACACACGGTGCAGGGCTGAGAAGAGATGGATGAAAGGGAAAACTTCTTCACTGTTTTTAGGCATTGGAGCCAAGCAGAATGCGCTCTGACCCCATGTTAATCACCAGAGGGCCTCAGGTAGCAGTTATAATCCAGTCCTGACGTTTATTATTCAGAGGCAGTCAGACTTGCTCTCTGTGTTTCTTAACATCTGGAAAAAAGGACACCAACCCTCCCTTGTAATTTTTATGGTGGCAAAGGGAGGTTTCTCTTGAGAGTGGGCTTGGAAGGATTACTCGGATTATGCTGAGCCAAACAGGGGTGGAAACATCCTCCGCCGTGTGGAAATACCAAAACAGCAACAGCATCCTTCACAGATCAGCAAGCGGGAGTTACCTAGAAAGCAAGCAGCTAATGTGAGACGGTGGAGGGCCGCCACGGTGTGACATTCCTCTGCCTGAATGGTGAAATGCAGCCATGCGTCACTCACATATAACCTCCAGCTGACCCATTTAGGCAATGACTGACACGTCAGTCCCTTTATCACATAACGTCCCGTCGACACGGACTATGAGCAAGTGCACAAGCATGTCCGGATCATTATGTAGGGATTCCTAGCCAGGAAAACTCACACCAGTCCCTCAACACAAACCGAACTGACTTCATCACAGTCTTTGGAGAGAAATCGCAGACAAACTCGACAAATCAGTCAGCAGGATTCTGCACGGTCCCACTTCTACATTCGCACAAACAAAACGCCTCATTTCTGGTGTTTTAGCCCAACAACTCCCATGGTTACAAATGGATCGATCCCGCTCAGAGGAGTCTTTATACAAACCACAGTCCTGAAACTATGTCTGCTCCAGAGAGCGCCATGCTGTTTCATCCACCATATCCCCTTTCCTGCCTCCGCTATCCACCGGGCCGTTTAAACAGCTCACACTCAGCTGCCATCCTTTTATCGATGGTGACAAATCAACAGGCATGGCCAGGCCATTTGTCACCCTGGAAAAAGGAGCGCAGACTGCTTTGTCAATACAGCTGAAGAGCCAAGAGAGCGACAGCCTGGCAACATTTCAGAAGGTCAACAATACGGCACGTTCGTTAAAATACTCTTCCTGGGAGGGAGAACCCAGTAAAAGTGTTGCTCCAGCCACTCCACGTCCTGTGAGAGCTGGTTAGTTCAGTTATCACACTGATTCATTGCCAACCAAATGTAACAACAATTAATGCTCTGACACCTTATTCCCCAAGCTCCACCTCTTTCACATGGAAAACATGTGTTTATGGTGAAGTTATTTTCTGTTATTTGTTGTTACTCATCATTAGCTGGTGCATTTATTGCCTCTCTTATTTGGCACTTTGGTCTACGAGAAGCACGTGAGTGAGAACTACATTGTCCTATGTAGAGCTGTCACTCTCAATTATATTATTAATTAGGTAATCTAGCAGTTAAATTGATAGTTAAAATTGAGTAATTGTTTATCTATAACAGGACTCCTCAAAATCTGGACCTCGATTCCAAATCCAGGCCTTGTTTTCAGTTCTGCCAGGTAGTTAGTTTAATAATAATTGATTCGGATTGGTCACAGAGGCTTCACACCTGGCCCACAGGTAAAGGAAGGCCGGAAAACCAGTAGTGCTTGGACCTTGAAGACCGGAATTTGAATAGCCCTGATCTATAATATAATTGTACAGATACAAGTATAATAATTATACACTATAATATTGAAATTGGCGGGGGGGCAGGGCCCAACCTTGGATGAGTCGTCAGCCAAATTGCAGGGTACACACTCAATTACTCACATATACGGTCAATTTAGGCACCCCAGTTTACTTACTAACTTCACACACACAAAGTTGAGGTGTGCGGCAACAACACTACCCACTGCGTTACCGCGTCCTCCTCAGTACTAGGCCAGCACAATGTGTCATATTAATTTTGACATCACGTTACACACATGGAATTGTTATATTGCAAAGACCACAACAGACAGCTAGGTTAAGACCATCAGTAAGCTACACTAAAACATTAGCATTCACAGGAAACAAAATTCAAAATTGCAATTTTACTGATGGTTCATTTTCAACATGCAGTGTATGTTTAAAAAATCTTTGTAAAACGTACCCCCACAGTATTTGCGTGAGCCCTGCATGTGCTCTTCAAGCCAATCATAATCAGTCTTGTTCTTGCTGTTTAACTGACTCATAGACAGTGTGGTGCATTTGTGAGAAATTTAATGAAAATTAGTGAGGAGGTGAAAAGCAAACAAGAACTGGTCATCATAAGATATTAATTTTTCCACCGTATGGAAATATTTTGGATTCCACTGAGACAATATTGAATAAAAGTAAGTGAATTGCCGGAACCGTTTTACGTTTGTCTGCACAACACACAGCAACACCACCAACTTATTATAACAAATAACTTCCATGTGATGTTAATTTTGGTTATATTTTAAACTCCTTTTGTTTTATGAAATGTCACAATATTTATCACCAAAATTTCAAATATTCTAATATTGTTAAGCCCTACTCAATACACACAATATGTCAACCAAATTTTTTTTATAATTATTATGTACCATATTATGTATTATATAAGATGTTGCTAGCCTTTGTTTTAGTGGCGATTATCTTAACGTACAGGAATCAAAGAAAGTAAATTAAGCCAAATTCTTCAAAGCAAAGTAATAAAGACAAGCTAGACTACAACAAGAGGCTGAAGGGCACATAGCTTATAGTTCTGTATGTCTAACCTTGCATTATCGGACAACTCCCTCAAACCTGAATGTCTTCTGAATGTATGCATTTTAATTCACTTTTAAGGTGAAGTGCTTCCACACATCTGATGCTTTTGTTCTTTATTGGGCTTTTATCTGCTACGTCGCGTCTTCCTTCTGCCAAATTGCTAAAAACAAGAAACCAAATTTTCAATGTTTATTAAAAATTGAGTAAACAGGTTTAAAATCGAGTAATCGTGACAACTCTAGTGCTATGTACACAGAACAATTTGAAAACTCCATAAAATACTGAGGCATGAATCTGAAGAGCTTCCTATCATCACTCACAGACTGACATGAGGCAGATCTCCCTGCTTTCCTGCTCTGAAAGATCATTTCTACAGAAAAACCAGAGCCAAATGTGGTGCTCTGGGATAGACAGTAGTTTCCAAAAATTGCTAAGCAGACAATTAATTTCTATTGCATGTCATAAGTGGTCAAATGGCATTTAAAAATATGTAACAGCCTAGCCTGCTGTCAAGCCATGGAAACCACTTGGCACTTAGCCTGGGAAAGAGACCTGGAACAGGCTAGTGTCCTGCTCATGAAGCAAACGCTTTCCCTTTAGTCTGCTCCTTTTTTGGACGACCTTCCTGCCTTGGCATTGACCTTACTGATTACAGCAACAGCTTCAGTCTTGTATTTCTCCTTACCATGAATGAATTTATTACTTTTAGGACTTAAGAGTATTTTACATTGCTTTATTTATTTAGACGATGCTTCTGTGCAAAGCACCATACAACTGAGGATCAGAGAGCAGGCTCAACCAATGTCCTTGGAGTAATTTGGGTTAAGGACCTTGTTCAAGGACCCAACAGTGAAATCACTCTTCCAGCCATGAGATTCCAACCATTGACCTAATACTCAGAGGCACAGGGTCCTAACCCACAGAACCACAAATCACCCTATTTTCAAGAGTTTGATGGATAATCTGCCAAAATAAAAGATCAAAAAATCAGTAGAAACTTTCCTACACAGGCTTTGTTCAAAAATAATTCAGAATTTATTGAAAGATGAGATTTTGTATTGTTAAGGAATCACTTCTGTTCCTCATTAGGTTTAATAAGGAATAGTACTGGATAAGTGATTGGAAAAAGGATAGATGGACACTATAAAGTTTTAAATCAAAACTTGTTTTCTGACAGCATTCATTAATTTAAAAAGCAGCATACAGCTGAACAGCATACACATTATGCAATATAGCTCAGAAGAGGTTACAAAAAAATAATAAAATCAGGCCTCTGATGGCAGGAACACATTCACAAGGGAACAGCTGTCACCAAAAGGTGGCCTGCAGGGTTCGGAGGCCTAACACACCCCAGCAGGCCCATTGCAGGTGGACATGTATTCCTTTTCAGTATCAGCCAGCTGACTGCATTTACACAACTATGCTAAGACTGTCTAGGTGCAATGCACTGCTAAAAATGAAACTTTCTCAGTCACTAACTAGACCTGGAAGACAAACAACATGCACATTTTTCTGGGAATGAGCAACGAACACATTGGCTGAACGACTGAGCCTGAGTGTAGCTGAGTACCTGAAACCCTGTCCAGTAAAAATCAGGAAAAAAATTAAGAGAGTAAACACTGTATATGAGCCTGAAACTAATTTATGCAAATCATGATGTGAAAACTGTGTGTAGCTGAGGTGGTTCTAAGATATTCTTCTAATGGCCAGCAAGCCATTGGAAGGCTGATCCAAGAACAAGAAGCAGAAAGAGAGGGCAAGCTGGAACACGTACAGTATAGCGGAGGGGGCCTCATATGGATAAGGGGAAGGGAGCTGAAAAGGCAGGGGGTATGACAGACAAGAGAGGCAGCACTGCAGTATGGCCTCATTCCTGGAGAGCCTGTTCTTCAGATATTTAATCACAGTGTAGGTCTGCACTCCGCTTTACTGAAGTTCTGCAGAAAGACCATTTATTCTTCCCTGTAGACATTTCCTTAGTTACATTTATAGGTGCTGGTAAATCTTCCCATTTTATCCACATTCAATTTTCCTGACTTAATAAAAACATAGTATAATGTCTTGCCAGAGCAATATGCAATTACTTCAGAAAAAACAATGAATACATTCTGTAATTTTCCTTTGATTTCAATTATGATATAAGCAATCATAAGCACCCATAAATCTCAGTCAATTCTGGGATCTCAGTAGATTCTTATTTTTTTTCCCCCAGACAAACACTGTACAGTCAAGTTTTGGACAATTACAAATGGGCTTTTGTCGCCTTTCATCAAAATTTTTTAATGCCTATTGTTTTTGTATTTTACTCTGAAATTCAGTACCAATATTTTTAAAAGATATTCCAGATGCAACACAAACCCTAAAAAGGTCGGTGTGATGTACTTTAAGGTAATCATGCTCCTACATTCTTACAGACTTAATCCCCTATAGAGGCTTGTTCTGATATTGACTATTCAGGAAGCGTAAAATTCTGCCTGTATGCCAGCCCCATCTCTACAAGAAACTCAATGTAAATGACAGGCCATGTACACATTTACACAAAGGATGTGAAAGACTCAGTAAAATGGTATGGTCAGAAGCCCTCTGGACCAGCAATAAGAATTACTCAAGAGGCAGAGTTACTCAGTAACAAGGGCATGAGACATGTGGTCTTCTAGGTCAAAGGCCAGCTTGCAGAGCTTCCCCAAAATGACTACTGTCAAATGACTTCCCTAAATGCATTTCAAACTACATATTCAAATCATTCAAGAGCCTTATTTACCAGTGTTACACAAAACTTCATCAGCCACAGAAAAATAGCTGCAGTCTGTTTTGGAACAACACAAAACAGTTCAGTTAATCCTGTTATATTCCAAATCATAAGGAGTGTGAACTACCCAGTTACTGCCATTTCACTGTGATTAATTTGGACAGTTGCTTAACTGACAAAAACTGATAAACTTTACTGATGTTTGCATTCAGTATAAGCCAAACACTTACATATTCTGCACTCTAGTAGGATAATGGTCTAGGAAATGACTAACCTAAAGGCAGCTTTTACAAGGAGTCGTCCCCGTGAGCCAGATAATGAACCCAAGTTACGCCAAAATATATATACACAACTTGACAAATGAGAAAATCTGTGAGCTCAGTGTCAATTAAGCAACTAAAGATAAATTTGAATATTACTATTACTCTATATCCCAGACATGATCAGCAGTTTAATAATGGCTTGACAATGTCCAGGACTGAGCCCGTCCTACACTTAGAAGGACAACTTGTTGATATCAACAGTTACTGCCATTTAGAGTGCATACAAATAAAGGATCTTCATGCCTGAGAATTCATCGGGAGAAGCCTGATGCAGTCGCTTTGTTCACAGACATAAGTTCAAGGCCATCCAGTACCTGCAAAATCAAGCAGGAGGGGTTCTGCCACGTAATACTTACACATCAGGGTGCTGAAGGCCACAACCCCAAGGAGCCCTTGCAGGAAGATGCCGAATGAGTCCATCAATGCACCATTCTTGCAGCCTTGGTTGTCTGAGGCTGGTGTAGAGCCAGCTGACAAGGATGAGTTCAGAGATGAAGCTGCAAAGAGCATGCCACCTGGACCACCTCCGTCCCCAGGTCGGGACACCATTCTCATCCCATTATCCACCATGGTAGGGAGGTCAACAAGACGTAAAAATTGGTCAATAAACTACGACCGGAAAAGTCAATGTCTGGTTTCCGCGCCAACCGTCGAGTCTTAGTACCACGGTCTTTGATTTGGTTTGACAGCACATGGATCCCAGTGAAGCGAAGAACAGGTGGACTAGTTTGAGCTTATTCGCAGGCGAAATGCGCTCCGTTCCGGGGACTTCTCACATTCCAACACAGTGAAGACATCGCCAAATTCCATTTTCATAACTTTTAAGGCCATTTGACTGTTTTGATATCTAACACGGACTTTTCAAAAGAAGTCAGACAACAATATTCATCGAAAGGCTTCTCTATTTCTAAACAACTTGGGTGAGTTGAGGCAAATCTCATGGTGGCCAAAAGCGGCACTCCGCCGGTCATCTAAAGCTATCTGGCTCTTCCCATATCGTTCAGAAAGTGAAATAGCAAGTTTACGCAACTAATTAACGTTTCGGTTTGGCAAGTAGCTACCTACGAAATTAATGTCAGCAGTCAAAGAGGATTGCCATGCCTTTAGTTATTAAACATCGGGATCTGAGCGACACTTGCGATAACGAAAAAGCCGTTTCACCTGGCTGAGAGAAGTCGTTTTCAGGTAACAACGTCCATGTACCTATCAGTTAGTTAGTTCAACGTTATCTAAATAGTTACATCATCTATAACTCTATATTCCCCATGTAGCAAACTTTTTCATTAACATTTTAAATACACAATGTAAAGTTTCATATGACACCGTCCGACCACGAACAGGTTTATTCTGGTCCCCCTCGTGTTTCCTCGTCCCTTTAAATTTTGTTGCTGGCAAATGTGGTTTCACATCTGTGTCCACAATCGCTCAGTCGTGTCAGCAATTACGACTTCGATGCTAGAAGGAAGGCAGCTATTCCGTAGAAGTAAACTTGTTTCAAAAACACTGAATAAACGAAATTACCACAGTCACCGTCTTCGACATCAGCATCCTCTCTGCCGAAAAGATAACAACGTAGGTTAGCAGGCTAGCTAGATTTCACACTGAATAATAAAGAACTATAATAATGCGTTGTCTCAAACTCCTAGTCGCCGAAACTGTTTACCCTATATACTACATACAAAGAATAATCTATCCGCGTTTACGTCTTTCATCTTTCTTTATGAGTTCGAAAACAGCCATTCCAGCTGCTTCCTTGCCCACTCATTACCAACTCCTGCCGTGATGACGTCCGCGTACACGCCGTCGAGCGAGGTGCATTCTGGGAATTGTATGATTTGCAAGGAGAAGCGGAACTACCTTTGGAAGAAGAAAAAACCGAACCGAGTATCTAAATGTCATGGGGTCGCTATAAAAGAAAAAAGAACACCTCCGCGTTTAACGTAAATATTCTGCTTAATTTAACTCTTATTTTTATTTAATTCTTAATTTATCTTTAGGTTGCCCATTGGGACCCTTGCCTTAGTTGAAGAAATTTCTGACAAATAGGCTTAAACTTGCGGAACGTCGCCCCGATATCAAAATAGAAAATAACCCAAACCAATATCAAAATATAAAGATCGATTAATGAAAATGTGGTTTATTTATCATCGTTTTGGTTTTAAATAGCAATCATATTCCACAAACGTATATACAATTTAATGTACATACAGAAATCAACAATCACTTTGTTTTCATTACTTGGATTTCTTCCGAACCTTAAACATTAGAACAGGAAAAAGCAACATGCAAGAAAAATGAGATTGTTCAATAACTTTTAAAAACACATTACTGTAAAAACAACAAACAACATATTTAAGGTATCCAACAAAAAAAAATGATAAAACAGAAGACACTGCCTATTGTGAAGTTATTTACAATTTCTGCATCACTTTTTACCTGAATAAAAACAAAAAGGTCACTTTCTGTCACACTTGTGTCCCTTTCCAGCTTCTGCAGGGCATCTCATTTCAAGTTAATCAGGTTAACAGTATAAGTTGTTGCCTTTAGGAGAAAATCCATTAAGCCTCTGACTGGACAGAAATAGCAAAGAAATACGTCACTCGTTGTGAGAATAAAGGTTACACCTAAATCTGAAGCCAGTAAATCCCATGCCTGTTAAAATAAACATTCCAATTGTTTCAATATTGCACAGTTGAGTGTTTAAAAAAGACCAATAAGTGTTAACACATACGTTGTGCTAATTATGATTTATATTGCTTTTTCTTAAAAAGAATATAATTGCATTTTACAAAAGTTTGAGTCAGAGAAAAGGTACTACATATAAAACTCACTTTCACTTTTTCATGAGATTCGTTCAGTCCACAAAAACAATCCCTTGGATTATTCTCCAAAGCCAGTAGCAATTCACAATGTAAGGCATGAACACGATGAATGCTTTCAGAATTCAACTCAATTTCCCAGAATTCAGTGCTAACCAAAACCGACCTTTCTGCTGTGTACCCTGATAACCGACTGTTGCCACTATAGTAACAGTGGATTTAAAATGTTTCAAGTGTGAAATTGCAGAAAAGCATGATCACATTCATGCTGCAACACAAACTGAATTTGTTTCTAACATTAAATATCACCTTAAATGTACAATATATGTATATATATTTACAGCGACGAACAAATACACACAGGTTTGAAGAACCAAAAATCTTCCCTTCACAGGAATATATTACCTGCTTCAGTGTATGCTTTTGTGCTTGGCTTTTTGCATTTTATTTTTCACACTTCATAGCTGATTAAACATAAAATAAATATGAAATCCACACCTGCAGTGCTTGTTTAAATAATAATAAAAAACTGACAGCTGATTAGAAGCCAATGGCCACTCATACTGAAAAGAGAAAAGCCTCAAACAGGAGGCTTCATGCTGCATACAGAAAAATACCTTATGGCCACACCCACTCTATTCGTGAATATAAGGGAAGAACGTTGTGGATGGAAGTACCCTTAGCTGCAGGTCTACAGCTCCAACACATGTACACCGTAGTCTGTAGAGCGGTGGAAACACTTCTCCACTCCTGGCCGGCAGTCTGAGGCTATCCTCACACTTGCTCCAGTAATCTCAGCTAGCAAACTGCTGGTAGAAGGCCAGCTTCACCCTCTCAATGTGGTGGCACAACTTAATGGCCGGCCCCAGCTTAAGACCCATGCACTCCTGCACGGTGGGAAGTGTGAGGAGGAGAAGAGCCTGTCCATCGATTTCCTGGAAACATAAATGTGGCAGCAGTGAATTCAGCCACACATTTTTAAAAAAACAAACACTACATATGTAAATACACAACTTCTCCGATGGGCCAGCAGGGGGCATGAAGGACTCAGACCTGAAGGCTGTCCAGGAAGGCCCTTGCTGTAGTACGTTTAACTGAATCACAAGTTTGTTTGCATGAAAGATGCAGCTGTACAAATGCATAATATAACAAAGTTTTGACTACAAGCTTCAACTAAGCAACTAAAAGGTACATGCATGTGATGTCACATTTCTTTGGTGTGTTTCTTGTACTACCTGGTCCAGGAAGATGCGCGCCAGGGGAGCGCAGTCTGTGGTCCTGATGAAATGCACCACGTCCGCCACGCTCCACTCCAGGGGGCTGCTGTCCAGCCGCAGCTTCTCTGGTGCCTCTCCCCGCTGCGTCTGAGAGCGGAGCAATTCGGTCAGAGCCATGGAAGACAGCCAAAATCAGATGCAGCCAATTCATAAATCTCAAGAAGCTGGGCTTCACATAGAGCGCTCACACCCTGCTGGCACCGTGAGGAGAAGAGGACGTCTGTTTGCTAACCTTTGGCGAGGGGGGCCGGTTTTCATCGTCAGAGTAGGAGGATGAACGGGCCTTGCGCCTGCGGCGCGTTCGGACCATTTCATTGGGTGACGGTGAGGGAGGCTGGGATTTCCTCTCCGAGTGCTCCGAGTCATCCAGCAGCTCGTCTTGCAGTTCTGAGCCTGAGTCCTCACTCAGGGAGTCTTCCTCATCCAGGTCTTCTTCATCACCACTGCCCTGAGGATAAGAAAAGTGAGAGTGTCAGGAATCAGCTGACACTCTCTCTACTCAGGAGTCACGGGCTATACGTGCACGTGTAGATGTTCGAGATACCTGGGGTGAGCCAGCAGGGGTGTTATCCAGAGAGCTTGATCGTTTCTTTTTGTGAACGAAGAAGTGCTTCCTCCTCTTTCTCCTCTTTCCTGTCCTCTTCATTCCACCCTCCAGGTTCGTGTGCCCCCCAGGGGGACGGCCAATCCGCTTGCTTTTCTTTTTGCCATAGTAATGGGCTGTGGAGCATACACATACCTGTCACATTCCGCCATGAACAGGTACAAATGCTAAATCAGTGAGACTGACGGTCACACATCTGAGAACAGAGACCACCTTTGTTTCAATCAGCTGGTACATAGATATGTGTTTAAAGTAAAATGAAACCCAGTTATCTATACAGAACTTCTGCCTCGCCTGCAATTTCTGCATTATTCTAGCCTGTGCATTGTAAGCCGTTATATGCAAAGGCTGCTAATCTCAAGACACTCGCCATTGGGTGTTTTATACTGAGGCTAGATCAGTTGGAGGCACACTTGGCTCACATTTCCAAGGATGGGGGTTTCCCTCGAGTTCTTCGGTTTCCCACGCAGTCCAATGACATGCCGTTCGGCTGACTGGTGGTTCTAAATAGCCCATAAAATGTGAATGTCCATATGTACGTGCCCTGTAACTGACTGGCATCCTGTTCAGGGTGTACTCCAGCCTTGTGTCCAGGCTTCTCACTACCCTGACCAGGGTAAGTAGTTTGAGGATGGATGTTTATACTGGAGTAAGGACCTTATTCAACAGTATTACATCAAACCACCACAAGGGGGAGCCTGCTGAATTCAGCAAACTAGTTTATGGACCCGTGTCTATCTAATTAACAAAGTTCTAAAACAGTCTTTCTGTGAACAATAATCCAACATTACATTATTGTCCCTGTGGGAAAATGTGATATTTTTAATGATCATACAAGTTTTTCCTGGAAAAACACACACACCAACAAGACCAACAACCAACAAGATTGTAATTTCATCTGCGTATGACCCACGTATCCTACAGTTAAAGATGATAATAGATACTTTGATGGCTGCAAATCTGCTGCCTTAAGGTCACTATAGATTTCAATAACAGGCTTCAAAGCCAAATGGAGATCAGCAATTAACATCTCAATCACATTTGGCTACATAATTGTGAATTTTAGCCTGGATTCCACATGCCGTAAATCAAGATGTGGGGACTGTGATATCACGGCATGTTATTAACACATAAGAAAGATGCATGGGGCCTGCACCGAGACATGAATCTCTTTGTAATGAGAATGAATTACTTCATTTCTGTTTAACTGATAATGAGTGTCTTGCTAATGTGCTTTCAGAAAAAAAGTCAGTCTTAGTCACACGATTAGGATATGCAGCTGCTCATGATCAGCGGAGAGAGACACACACAGCAAGGGCAGACGGCGAGCCACTCACTGTACTTGGTCTTGGTGAGGATGGAGCAGTTTTCTGAGCAGTGCTCTAGAACCATGCGTGGCCCAAACAGGTTGGGGCAACACTCAAGCCTGATGCAGGTCTTCCTACAAAACTCCGGCACCTGATCTGCCGTTCTTACAATCTCCACCGTGGCTCGATAGCTCTTGCCCTTGTACCTACGAGTCGGGAGCACGTGCCGTGCGTTAAAGCAGGCCAGGTGAAGTTTCAGTCCAGTGTACAATTATTTTGCCACATTGCAATATCACACAGCAGCATGCGGTGCTCCGGGGCTACTGTTAGCGGCACTGACTTGGCTTTGAGCGTCTCCCCGTGGCCCTGCCAGCGAGACTCCTCATCCAGCTGCAACTCTCGAAGGACACGACTTGGCTTGTAGGCCGCATTTATCAGTAGCGTCAGCACCTGGGGAGAAAGGACGGGTAGGCATCTGAAGATCATGCGGAGATGAGGGAGACAAGAGAAAGAGATGAGTGAGAGAGAAAGGAGAGGGTGAGAGAGAGGGAAGTGAGAGAGAGGAGAGAGAGTAAGAGGAAAGGGTGGCTAGGAGGCAGAGTAACATTTCTCTGGAGTCATCCTGTCACACAGAGCAGACTCTGCCTCCAGCCCGGCTGGGATTGTACCTCTTTTAAGACCAGAACACAGCTCCCAGGGCCAACACACTGCGGCAGTTCTGCTATGCGGCCCTTGTTCAGGTATGGCCCGGAGAAACAGCGGTGGTTGAAGTAGATCTTGGGGCAGGAGTACTTTCCATTGCTCTGTCCTGCAGAGTGCCGTATCCAGTAGGTATGAGGTGTGAATGCAAAGTACAAATGATCCTCACTAATACACAGAAACGTACTCGGGAGTGCAGATAGTACCGACTATAGCGACGGGTAAAAATGTAAAATAGGGACTTATTCAGAGGTGCCGGTCACCAGGGGCACAACACTAACCACTCTCTGATTGGTTGTTCTCCTGTTGTTTCAGGGCATCGGGAGGCGTGACTCTGGCTGCAGTCCGGCTATGGGATCGACATGCAACATTAGTTTTTTCGCCCAACATAAATTGCTTGCTGCTCACAGTTTTTTGTTTTTTTTTTTCCACAGAGATACCTACTGCTTTTCTGGCTGCACCACTGCTACCCGCCTCTGTTTCTGAACTGAAAACATAAGAAAACAGAAACAAGAACTGAGATCCACCTTTATGGATAATAAAACATGACAGGTGCACCTTGAAATCTTACCAGCTGGTAGAGAAACACATGCTTCTATGCAGGAAAGTTGGCAATGACCATATATAACATGAGCATTGCTATACTGTACTACTACAGAGCCCATCGTTTAGCAGTTAAGACCAAAACATTAATAAATATTTGTTTATATCTAAGGTGGGGGAAATGGTCCTGGTGTGACCCACGCACCTTGAGGTTTACTGGGGTGTCTGAGGGCATAGCCATTGGTCTCACACCAGCTGACGGGAAAGATGTCCATTGAGTTAACATGCGTTATGACTTCTGGGATGGACTGCTTCACCCCTGAAGAGAGATGACACAGAGACACACAAAGCAGAGCTGGAGATGACGCTGTCATTACCCAAGAATTTTCATTAACGAAATACTATGGAGCCCTGGAGGCACCACAAACAGTTGTTTTTTTTAATTTGTGCATACATTTTAGGTATTTCATGACCATCATTTAGTATTTTGTGGCCACGTTAAGCTAATTTATTTCCATGATTTAGTATATTGTGCGAACAAAATATTTTTAAAAATAAACAGTTTGTGGCCCCTCCAGGGCACTGTAGTATGTGGAATATGTCAATTCTCCTCCAGTGTCAGTCAGAGCACAGCCAACAGCACTCCCCCCACCTTCCAGACGTAGCCAGATGTGCTGTCCCCGGACCCTAGTGACGGTTGCCGCGTGGATGTGTTCAGGGGAAAGCGGGTTCACCGCCTCCAGCTTCATGGATGCCACAAAGTCATGGTCACGCAGCTCCTAGGGGGCAGGAATACAACAGCAGCTCAAAAGCCGACCTGGATGTTAACTGCAGGGGATGAATGGCAGTGATGTGAGGCTGAGGAGGTGCTGATCAGGAAAAAACATACAAATTTCACTATTTTACTCAGACACCTCAAATACAGGGATCCTCTACAGCAACCCTGCACAATGTGACATTTTTATAGCGGCATCACACATTATGCAAAAGCAATTGTCACTTTGGAAGGACTGAGATAGCTGGGTTGAGATTAGGCTTGGACAGAACCTAATTTTTCAAACCATCATACCATCTGAACATTATACCACGATTTATGGTATATTGACGTTATTTTCAAAAGAAATGGGGGGTGGGAGGGTATTCACCAAATGGAGATCAATGAGTTTCAGTAAAACATGTTCACTCTTTCATAGGAAACAAAACTTAGCAAGCTTTAATAATTTTAATAATTGTTCTTTTCAAGATAATCTAGTATATGTTACAAATCAGTGTAAAGTTTACGGCCACTGCCTCTGCATGTGCTCTCCGAACCAGTTGTAATCATTTTCATCCTTTCTGCTGGATCCATAGACAGTGTGGCACATTTGTGAAAAATTTTTAAAAAGTGAGTTAAGCAAAGAAAAGGAAACAAGACCTGGTCACCAAAACACATTTGTCTTCCGATGTATGGAAATATTTTGGATTCCATAGAGACGGTATTGAGCAAAAGCAAGTGATCTGTCTGCACTGCTTTGTGTCCGTAGCACAACCCACAGCAACAGCACCAACGTACTGGACAGACTGTCGGTTGATAAGTTATATTTGGCTATAGTTTATTTTGGGTATATTTTCAACTCATTGTTTGATCTATGAATACCAATATTTATCGTAGTATTAATATTATCATAATATCAATATCGCAAAAAAATTGGAAATTTTTCCAATATTGTGCAGCTGTACTCTGTAGTACTGATAAGCATGTCAGAAGCCATATATGCCACACTAGCTCACTGCAAATAAACAAGCCGTCTTTTGTTAAACTACTAGCTCTCGAGTCTTTGGGCACTTTGCAAGGATTCATATTTTTAAGTCAAAAGGTTATGGTTAAGTAATATGAGCAAAATGACTCGTCTGAGCTTCAACCTTTCAAATCCTGTTGAACTTTGCGTTTCAGCTATAAATGGCTTAGAAAGCTCTGCCTGCTAAACTCTCCAAACATGATGCAGCACCACATATGTGGCAACCAGTTTGTTATTATTGTTTTCCTGATAACTGCTGCTCACTGCTATTACATAATGCTGTTTAATTTAAACTACAAAAAGTGCATCAGTTCTGTCTCTCCAAAAACATGTTTGGTTGCTTGAGTCATCCCCTGATTACTTATTAAATTCAATTGGAAGTAGCAAAGTAAAAACACAAGCAAGGAGCAAAAAATTTCAGAAAGAAAATCAATCTCCAATCTATTAAGCATGACAATGGTACAAGGCTAGTTATATTACAAACACATAGTATATAACAGTTTATAATTATAAAATGGATATTTCCCACTTTTATCTACTGTTAGTGTGCTCTAAATATGTGTGTGTGTGTAAAAAAAAAACATACATACATGTTTTACTGGGAAAAAAAAATCTGTAGAATGACAGAACCGTGTACAGTAGTATAATGAAATGGGAGGGTGTTCCAGTGTTTGAAAAAAGATACTTAAAAACAAATAGGACAACAGTGCTAGGTCGTGCTGATTTCCACAACTTGTTTCCTCATCTGTGCTAAAGGGCAAAGGTAAACCACACTCAATGTTTATAGCCACTAATGTGAGAGCAAAAAGAGAAAAAACCCTGTACTTCCATGACTCTTTGACCGGAGTGAGAGGCCACCGGAAACTCAACAAGGACAGGAAATGTGAAGCAAGGTGCAAATCTATCAAAGGTGAGTGTGAGTCTCGCTGCTGCTCTCAAACAGTGCAAACTCATACAGGGTTGAACAAAGGCATGAGTTACCCAAGAAGACTAAAGGACCAAAAAATGCTCCCAAAGCTGTGAGAAGAGAGCAGCCCATGAATGCCTCCGTCATTCCTTTACTTTATATTTATATTCTGCCTGTGCAATAAAGGGAAAACATTTAACAAACATGTATAGCTGACTTACTTTAGCATCTGCTGATAAAGTGTGAAAATATGGTTTCCTTAGGGCAGAATCTGTGAGGTGTGCAGAGCAGTTTTGCAGAAGGAGTGCCAGGCCGGCTATGCTTGGTTTTGCTGTAGCGTGCCGCACAGGCAGCCGCCATGTAGCTCCTGGGCCTGAAAACACTCACCGGGGCGAAGCAGTGCTGGGGTGCAGCCTCTGCCAAGCACTGCTTCAGGTAGTCGGCCCAGTCGAAGTCCTGGCCCTGGTATCCTGCGAGCACACGTGTACACACAGACAAACCAGGAAAGACACAGGCAAGACACAGACATATCAGGAAAGACAAAGGCAAGACACAGACAGATCAGGAAAGACAGTCATTTCATGACCAGAAAAAGCATTTATCCCTACTATCAAGTAGTGCACATGTAAATGACAGCAGTGGTTTGTTTTCATTTATTATGCAATGCATTAAATCGGCTAAACAGGTCTGAGTCAGTGACCTGGTGGCGGGCTGAGTGGCACCCCGTTTTTGAGGCTCCACTGGGCAGGGAAGATTCTGGAGCTGTCACGGTGACACACGAATGAGCGGCTGCCCCCCCTGGGCACCGTGCTGCCCTGCAGGACGTCCATCTCCACCAGGAAGTACTGATCACTGAAAACCTGGCAAGTGGCCGTCGGCAACAACGTTTTATATAAAATGCATACAATGCTCTGATTAAGATTTAATGCTGCAAGGAACTCAATGATCTTTTGACACGTGATATATTATACAACTGGCATGCTTCTCAGAATAGGGCCTCGGGCAGACGGCACATGTTACCTTGGTGATGGTAGCGGGGCTTATGCAGAAGGGAGCAGCAGGATTAACAGCTTCCAGTTTCATGCCTTCACTGAAGCAGTGAGTGGAGACTGTCGGCTTGTCCTAAGCACAGACACGGATGCTTTGGGCTACAACAGGTCACACTTACTCCTCTGAAGTCAACAGTGAATTTTATTGCAGAAAAACAATGTGGGCCAAATTAAACAACATTGAACAGGTAGGTGCTGAGCAGTCAAATCCTACTTAATGGCCAACAGTGACCAACCCTATGCAACTATAAAAGTGCCTGAGACCTTGATTCCAGTTGGCTGACTGAAATCCAAACTCTGTAAGGAACATCACCGATTTTCTACTTTATTCACTGTGCTGTACTATTAGGGAGCTGGATGGAGAGAAACCATTAAACAGTGAGCAGACTTATTTTGTGCAGCTCTCTGCCCCTGATGAATACCTTGAATAAATCGTCAGGGATGGTCCCCTCCACTGCCTGGCAGCTAATTCTCAGTCGGACTTCACTCCACTCCCCCTCACTCCGCAAACCACGTATTGCTGAAGTGCAAACACAGACACAGACAGAATCAGAGCACTGTATACAATCACAATAATATTTCATACAGTGTGAGAGCAGAATGGGTTTTAACAGTGATGCTCATCTTTTGCTATCATGTCAAATTAGCAGCAAACAGGATACCCTCAAAATAAGTTCAGTCTTCAGTTTGCCTGAGTCTAGCTATAATTACTAGTGGTTTAAAAAGCACCTTCACACATAAAGAAAATGTTTATAGTGGAAGATCATTTTTGAATATTACTCTGAGTAAATGTGATACAGACCAGAAGGGGGAGTAAGTGTACAGCCATTTTCAAGCGCCCATCCAGGAGGGTGCAGGAATGGGTGCAGGTAGAAGATCCAGTGCCTGGCATACGTTTGGGGTAGCCCCTCGGCTCCTGCGTAGAGCAGGCGCAGACGCCCCCCTACATTCTCCTCAATCACTGCCCCCCAGGCCACTCCTGGATCCTCACTGTCCTGAAGTTCCACACTGGTACCTGGGCACAGCAGGTCCAATGGATTCTTCCCACGGTGCGGCTAAGAAGAGAGAGAGACGACTTAGGGCAGCGCCATGGCTCACGGGACAGCACTGCTCGCTGTGTATGTGTGGCAAACGCTTCCTGTGGGTACTCTGGTTTCCGTTAATAGTGCATGATTGCGTGCATGTGCACCCTGCATTGGCCTGGCATCCTGGCCACAGTGTTCCCTAGCCTCATACCCTCTGATGTCTAGGATAGGCTCTGTACACCACCTCCCTGACCCAGTACTTAATAAGCAGGTACAAAATGGATGAAGAATTTATCACAGAATACAATCTGGGCACTTTCATCTAATTTGTGCATAAAGACTTCCACCGAAAATGGTGATGTGGTGTCCAGCCACACTCAGGATTGAGACGGATGTGCAAAGTGTCTTATCAGCAGTAGTGGGACAGGAAGGAAAAACATTTTTTTCAAAGAAAAAAAAAAACAAGTATTTAGCAATTAAGCTAAGGTCCCTAATGTCTTAATATAGGTGGATAATGTGTGCTCCAGATCACATTCACGTACCAGATTCCATAAAAAAAACTACATATGTAACGCAAAAGTAATGCTAAATCTTTCATGTGATTCACTCTCAAGAAATACAACATAACAGCTCTAATAAAGCTGATAAAGGCACTGATGTAGTCTCATCACCAAGTCTCAAATCCTCTTCGAGAACAACAAGCTAATATAAACAGAAACACTTTGCTTGTCACCCCTCCACCCACCCACTCACTCACTCACTCATGCACTCACTCACTCACGCACTCACTCACTCACTCACTCACGCACTCACACAAACTCACATCCACCCACTCACACACCCATCCTCCCAATCACCCACTCACTCACTCACCCACCCACTCATACTCACTCACTCACTCACTCACTCACTCACACACACTCATTCACAGACTCACTCACACTCCCACCCACCCACTCACTCACACACGCTCATTGACAGACTAACACACAATCCCATCCACACACACTCACCCCCTCCAACAGATTGGCTGGTGCACTACAGGACTCCATCAGGCCATCCTTCAGGAGAGCTTCCCAATTCTCGTGCTTCTCACGGACACCTAGAAGAATGATGGGGGGGATCAAAGGGTGTGCCCTCAGCAGGACGTGGGTGCAGCTAGTAAACAGTGACACCTAATTCAAGACGTCAGTGACTCTGCAGTTGCCTCATTGTCCTCTCCCTAAAAAGCTGAGCTTCAAACGCGCTCAAAGCTCAAGCAGATTCCCAGCTCTGAGAACGCGGAGGGTTTGTGGCCATACATGGCCTACGATTCACCTTATACTGCAGATGGAGGGAGACACATCACAGAGGTGCTATGCGCGAGTGAAAATGACATTGTTGGATTGGCATATAATTTCTAGAATTTCTTCATATAATTTCCAAAAAGCACCAAAGCTCCCTGACCAATGATTTAATGTCATAGTGTAACTCCTGTAAACTTGCTGTGGTCAAAACAGCAGGCAAAGCCATGTGACATAGGAATGGAAGAAAGGGAGACTTACAGCTAGCTAATAAATTATATTTGAAAATGTATCATCTAGTTTTGCAGGTTTACACACCCCTAATCTTGGTATGAGCAGGGACAGTTTCATGTAGCATGAAATGTGTGACCAAATTGTAAAACAAGCCAACAACTGTCACCATATGCAAACTTCAAACATGAGGGCTACCTTTGTCAAGCAGGAAAATGCTAACAGAGAAGTGGGATCAAAGTTGAAAGCTTCGTTTTTCTCACTGTGGAACCTAAGATGGTATTCACATCTCATAGGTTACCTCATCCAAAGCCCTTTAAAGCTAGTTAAGTCTATAAACACCCAGCTCAAAAAAACAGCAAAAGAGTATCAAAGATTCTACTGTAGCGCTGAAAATTAGCCAGGAATACTAAGGATTTGGCCGACATACAGCGAAGTAGCTAGTGCTGGGTTACCTTGCCATTTGTGAATTAAATGTGAGAGCCAGCTTAGCATTTCTAACCTTATTTTTCACATTCCTACTGACGATACAACAAAACCATGTTCACATTTAAATTTGTTTTTGCAGTATTGGTGTTCTGGGTGGAAGGGAAGTTTTGGACTGACTTCAACTGTATTGTTTGCTCAATGCGAGTGTGCCAGGGAGACTGAAAAATCGCTATGGTGATTTATTTATTGTGAATCATATTTAAGTTGTAGGAGATAATTTTCACATCCCAAAAAAGGAAATATTCATAGTGAATGATACTCATGGTGTTTCTTCATTAAGGCTAAGATGGTGATTATGGTTAAACAAAATAATTGAACCTTTCTCTGTACCTTCGGGTGGTTTCATAGTTCGGCCATGCTGCTTGCTCCAGCCAATAGGATGCAGGTCTGCTGTCATGATGTCACACCAGAAGTCGGCCCTGCGGTCGTCGTGGTAACCCTCATAGCGCAGCAGCAGCAGCTGGCCACAAGTGGTGATTATGGTGGCCACCCAGTAGCTGCCGTCCGGCTCACCTCGCACACATACCTCCAGCTTCATCCCGGGGCTGAGGCCTGTGTGCAGGCTAAGGTCAACCTGGTGGGAGAGCACAGGTTCCATGACATGAGCAGTACAATGCCTGTGCAACACCTGGTTATGCTACACGACATGGTGCAAAGCCGGGTGACGGCTTGAGTGCTGAATACAGCCTACAATTCCCTGGTGGTCAATCCTCTGGTATATTTCCAGCAACTTACCAGAAACTGAACAAAAACCTGCCAAGTCACAAAGCCCTGACAGCCTTGTTTATTCTCAAACTTCTCCACAGAACTAGTTTAAGATCCTTTGCTGTGGTAATCAACAAAGATATGTTGTTCACAAACAAATTTAGGGTAAACTAACTGGGCTCTTTGTTTATCACAAAAGCCTAATCTGTTTATCCTACTGGTAGATCCAACAGCGTAAGCTAGGAAGGTCCTTTCACTTCTGCCAAGTGGTATTACAAATTCCAGCAATGGGATACTGTAAATCACTCCGAATCTCGTAAAGTGCAGTTTGGATGGTATCTAACTAGGCTTGGACTGCTCCCAATCATGGCAGGTGGCCAGGGAGTTTCAGCAAACGGCTCTCTCAGATGGATAATGTAGCCTCTATAACTGTACCTTTCTGCGAGGCTTTGCACTCCCCCCACTGAATTTCTCTCTCTACTATTGGTGCCCCACATGCTGCACTGCCCAGCTACCCTGGAGCAGCCAATAAGGCAGAAGTTAGCATAAAGCATGGCAGCCAAAGACTGCAGTTTCTGGGCAAATTCCCCATCAGGCTGTGCATGGCCCTGACGCGCCTGTTATAAACGGCTCCTTTATGAACACATGGTGGACATGGCGCTCAACTCACGTGCTTGAAGGCGTGGTGAGGCACCGCCAACACACCGCATTCTTCCAGGTACTCGTCCCAGTTGAAGTCGGAGTCATCCTGCCCGGAACCATCGTCTAAAACAGACACCACCCACCCAAGATATGCCGATTTTTCATCCCAGGAGCAACAACGCCATCTCAAAGCTCATCACTCACACACAAACACTCAGCCAAACTCAGACACAAACACAGGCAAACAGCAAATGTAATGTTTATTAGATTATCTCAAGCACCGATGCCCAGACCACCCACTTCAAGATCCACCACTTGAACAAAGACTGACACTCTTTGCTCTCCACTATTTTGCTCATATGTTGTACAAAATACAGTTTACATTTCTTGCATGCATTTGCACTTTATTGTATTACAGACGGCTTTATTTTGTAATGTTTTACTTAGTGTTTATTGCAAAATACCATGACGAGAGAACAGGAGAATGATTGCAATACACTTCAAATGGGGCATTTAAAAATTACTTAGCAACCTTAATGTTAAAAAAAACATGTACTGAAAGACTTTAGCATGCATACAGATAGGATGAACTTCCACATTCTCTCCTCCTGCCAGACGTGATCACATATGCTTATACCAAGTGATCAAAAGAGGAAGCACATGTTTCGGGTGCAGCACAAACAAGCACTGCACTAAAATACTGGCAGCACTCACCCTGTTTTCAGAAATTGGTAAGAAGTGTCCCTGCCCCCCCCCATCCCCCACTATTACTGTCACAATTACTCTATTTGATGACTTGATTATTAAAAAGCATCAATTTAAATTTCCTTTCTCGATTACTCAGCAATATGACAGAAGGAAGATGACGCATAGTGGATGAGGGTCCAAATTAAGAGCAAAACTCTCAGTTGTGTGGAAGCAACTCACATTAAAAGCAAATGAAAATGCAGTTCTATGTCAGTATTGCAAAGCAGAATTTAAATCACTACAGCAGGACTGCAATACAACTGTATTTTAAAAGACAACATCTAGGTTTGACAGACTTGCCCAATAATGCGATGTTAGCCATAGACGCGTTATTTAGCTTCTCAGCGTAACCTAGCCTGTCTTTGTCATTATGACTTAAATTATTTTGCTTATTTACTTTCTACGATTTCTGTATGTAAAATAATTTCTGCTGAAATGGTTAGCGATCTTACATAATACGGTACATAATAATCATATATCTTCTGTGAACGTACTGTATTGTGTGTTGCAGAACTGAGAAATATTGTAAAAAGTTCACTTTGAGATATTTGAAGTTTTTGATATATTCAGGAGTTGAATATCGACTATATAGCCAAATAGAATTTATTATCCAGCAACAGACTCTGCCAGATAAGTTGGTGGCATTGTCGTGAGTTGTGGCAACAGACACAAAGAAGTGCCGACAAATCACTTTCTTTTGCTCACTAAAATCTCTATGGAATCCAAAATATTTCCTTACAGTGGATGACAAATGTCTTTTCGTAACCAGTTCTTGTTCGCTTTTCTCCTCTTCATTTGTTTAATTTCTCTGAAACGTACCACATGGTCTATGAGTGAGTCCAGCAGTAAGGACGAGAATCATTATTACTGCCTCATGGAGTGCATGCACAGCTCATGCAAAAGCAGTAATGGTAAATTTTAGACTGATTTTTATATATATTTTTTTTACATAGATACATAGAAGTAGACAATGTTGAAAAGGAACAACCATTATATTGCAAAGCTTGCTAAGTTTTGTTTCCTATGACAGAGTAAAAATGTATTAGAACTTATTGATGGTTTGAACCCAGCCGAAAATGTTCGTGTGGAGTTTGCATGTTCAGCCTGTGAATGGCTTACAATGTTGAAAAACACACAACGTAAGTGAATTGCAGTGCCTAAACTGACTACATGTGTAAGACTGAGTGTACACCCTGGTTGGTTGGTTCCTGCCTAGTGTCAAATGCAACGCAACTATATTATATTGCATGTAAATGATTACTTGGTGAATGGTCAAATGAATCAGTAGATTATTCAATAGATATAACTGATAGTGGCAGCCCTAATATTATACTATAAACTATTACTCAATGAATAGTCAGATGAATTGTCAGATTCCTCGACTGATATAACTGATAGTGACAGCCCTAATTACTTTACTCACCAGACTCCAGTAGCTCAAGGTTCATGGTGGCCCCACCCTCTGGTGGTAACGTTTACTGCTCCAGGCTTGGAGGCCCCCCCTTTCCCCTCACAACCGGCAATTGGAGAGCACTGCAGGGACAGAAAAGTAACAAAGAGGTGGTGTGATTTTTTTTTGGTCAAGCCAGGTGTTTGGAAGGAGAGGTTGACAACGTACCCAGGTAACCTCTGCCTGTTATGCTGCTTTATGTTGACATTTCATTCATTTCTTATACTTTTATCCAAATTAACTTATTGCAGAGGCAAGCGTTATAATTTACATGTACTCTGAAGGATTTGAACCCATAACCTTTGCATTGTTAATTCAATGCTCTACTAGTACAGGACTACTCGTCTTGCTTCACTTTGTCTGTAGGTTTGTCCATTCTGCTTTTCACACTGCTTGGTTCATGGCTTCTGACCCCAGTTCAGTGTTAACTTTTGTCACCATTTAGAAATTCCATCTGGACCCCGCGTGACTGGAGCGCCTCAGAGCCTTTGCGGTAACAGGCTGCTTTACGGTAACAGGCCAGCCCTCGGTTTTCAGATGGCACACATGCTGCTCTCCCTGTCAGGCCTGATCAGCAGACAGCCCATCTCCTAAAGTGCAGGGATTAAGAACCCGCTTAGCATCCCGGGCAGGAGTGCAGGAAGGTGCCACTTAACCTAGCAGCCGAGGTCATCAGCGCTCCTGAGGGCACATGCACTTCACTACCACCTCATGCCGTCCAGGGCGGACCGACCCAGTGTGGCACCTCCTGTTGTCGTACTGGGGCAGCCCGATGCACAGGGCAACTGCAAAGCAGCAAGAAAAGAGTGCTCACACACTCTCACACGATTAACCTTTGTCTAATCCTTTTGTGGTGGAATTAAAACTATACTACAGACTTGAAGATCTTACACACAAACGTGCACCTAGTGCCAAATTGTCAAAGCTGTCATCCAGATCCTTTTCTAATGTCTTCTGACTGATGCTTTGAAATAGACAAACGACTGCTTCAATTGAAGAATGGAAAATGGGCTAAATACAGTAGGTGGCTCTTCCAGAGCCCAGACCCCAGAGCACTGCTGAAAGGGGTTGAAGATCTAAGCAGAGATAAAGGACCTGGAAATACCAAAGAATGAGAGGAAATCTCCCTGCCCACCGTAGCCTACGTATTGCAGATCAGTTTGTCAAAACAGATTCTGCTACCCGCATCAGTCACACTCCTACTTGTGTGATATAATAGAAATAATATAACTCTTTCAAAGTTAAATTCAAATCCCTGGGGTGGGGGGGGGGTGGGGTGAGACCACAGACATGGGTTGGGGAGACAACAAAAAGACGCAACAGGTGCACGGTCCTGCCTGGCCCCGGCTCAACATCGTGGGACAGAAGCATGGGTGTGCACACAAAACAGACAGGCAGAGGGAAGGGGGCGCGCTAAGCATACGCTTAGTATTCATGGGGAAAGGCGACCAGCAAAATCCCCCTCTACTGAGAGACTACTAGCAACTTAGCCAACAAAGGCAGGATGGATGAACACAGACGGCCGGAGAGAAGGCTGGGCCTGAAGACAGAGCTAGTGACACAGGAAGGTGAGCAAGGGGCTGATGGCCGCCCATATACGAGTGCTACTTTATTTTTTGCCAACATCCACCAAGAGTGAGCAAGAGGAGCAGGATTAGTTGCCACTGCGTCTTTTCCAGGGCTTTAACTAACATGTCCATATTTTCTGCTGAATTCAGCCCCCTAGGGGGTATTTAGGCACCCCTTGAAATAAGCAAAAGCAGAGGGGAGTCACCCCAGCCCCAACCTCTTATTTAAAAAGTGATGAGACCCCGGTATTCTTATTGGAAAGTGAAAGCCACAACCAGGGGGAGCCACACCACCCCACTCCACCCCCTTCAAAAACTAGGGCCACACTATCAGATTTAAAAAGCCATATTTGTGACACAGGCCATAGTTAATTTCAGCACAAAATGACAACACTTTCAGAAAGAGCACATTTTGACTTATTATATAAGGTTTTAGACTGACACTCTCGCACTTCCTCTATATCAATCCATCATACCCTGACACATCAACCTTCATTTTCCCCTCACACAAAACCACAGCCATCGGAACACACATAAAACACTGTCTGTCAACCACAGCAAAAACAAAAGTAAATACAAAAAAAGCCAGAGGGGGGACAGACTGTTTATGCAACAGCACACTCCTGTGCAGAGGAGGGAGAGAGGCCAGTGGTCACAGGCTGCATATAAACCTCAGAGTTGCTCCTTTCAGCCACTCTGTCAGGCTGTCTTTGTGACTGCTGATATCTTTATTAATATTGAAATGAGCCTCAGGCAGCTTGTCTTTGCTAGCCTCTCACTCAACCCACCCTCTCTAAACAATGAGCCAGGATTAGAAGCAACAACAAAACCACATCAGGAAAAGTTTCTTTGTGCTCAAAACTTAGGCCCCATTCCGATTTCAGGAAACAAAAGGAGGAGTGGAGACGCAGACAAACAGGCGGCATAAATGATTCCATGAAACATTTCACAGCCGCAGAGAAACCTGCATTCTGCACACGAAATGCATATATATTACTATTAAAGTTGTTCCCAGCAGTTACTCACATTTAAATGTTTAAATTCCCTTTTTAAAATATTCAAAAAATAGCTAATATACTGCCTTACATCTTATGTAATGGTATACACACATTGCTTCATTGGCAATGTTCTATTTTACTTTATTTGAAGTAGAAGAATCGGTATCAAACTTCTGTATTTTCAAATGCAAGTTTCTCATATCCCGAATTTTGAGTAAAAATGGCTCAAATCCAAAAGGATATCTGATACCAGCTGACTGCCTCAGTCCTCCCCTCTTGAATCTTTACCACCATATGACCTTTGTTTTTTTCTTAACTTGCATCATTGGTTTGCTACTTTTACTGGAATAACACTCTTTACAAGGGACAGCAAAACATTCTTAATGGTTGTGTGTGTTTGAGTTTATTTTTGAATGAACTTACGCTGAGCCGAATCAGGCAGGCATTTTTCCCGTGTTAGTTAAAGCCCTTAGGATATAATAGTAATAGTTTTACAGACATATAAATTTTCCAACTTTTAGACATTATTTTAGAGAAGAGAATTCAATTCATAAATCAAGGGACAGATACAGGCAGACCCAAGGCAACAAACAAGATCTATTCCCTAAGTCTGTCTTTAAGCCGAACTTGAAGGTAAGTCGGTGAAATAATAATGTACATAATAAATATAATAATAATAAGAACAAGAAGAAGACAGTAATTAAAAATCTACATACGGTACTGTAATTTGAGCAGATGAACTGCTGAAGCCACACAATGTTTCCATGAGATTAACTAAGTCGTGCGTGTATTCCTTATCACAAACCATTGTATTAAACTGAATTTTTAACATAATAGGCTTTATGGCAGCCCGTTCATAATTATGAGTTGTCCGTATGTCAGACATTCTTCACCTGGGGACTGCCTGTTTAACTGATTTTTGTGACCAAAAGTCAAGTTTTTTTGAAAAACCTTCTTTTATCTCAGGAAAATTCCATAAATTGTCAAACATCATACCTAGTAATGCGTGAAGGACTGTATTTACAATTAGGTATGGTTAGGTTAGAGTTCATCTGAAATAGTTAACGAAGTTACATCTGATATGATAAGTAACTATGGTATAATGAATAAACATTGTGTCACGGGTGAGGAACAGCCTGTTTACTCAGGTTCACCAAAAAGAGAACCAGCCCACAATAAAGTTTCATTCAGAAGGGAGGACAGTATGATTTAGACAAAAGGAACAGAATGACAGGTAGGCTAAACATCCACTTTACCAAAAACATCAGAAAATATACATGGTGATCAACAAATCTAAGACAGTAAGATCATATGATTTTGCAACATGAAGGACAATTTCCTCGAAGAATCTGTGAAAGGTGGGGGATTTTCTGAAAGCATTTATTCATTTACTGATTTGATGCCGAGTTTCCCTGTGTGATGAACTTCCTGATATTCTAACTGTAATATTCTGATGAAAATATGGATGCCAACTGTTCCGTTTATAAGAAGTGTAAACAATCTAGTCTTAAGGAGCCTACATTATAGTCACTGAGACATTGCTACTTACCAAAGAATCATGCCATTGTGAAAACATTAAATTATTGAATTCTAACGCAGTCAGCTAACTCCATTCACCTTTCTGTATTCATAAAAAGTTACAAAAGGTTAACATTGTAACCTGATACAAAAAAAACAATATTGATTGATAGAGAGGTAAACCATCTCAAAACAATAAAATCCAAATAATTTGTTTAGATGAGGGCTAAGGCAACCCTGATCCTGGAGTGCTGGTATACACCAGGTTTTCTATCCTACCTGATCAGGTGTGAGGCCAGGTAGGACAGAAAACCTGCTGGATACTGGCACTCCAAGATTTGGGTTGCTCACCCCTGGTTTAAATAATGCTTCAGGTTGCTTAGAAACACTAAATAATCCTGCCAACTGTAATTAAATTATATGTAAACATAGTACGTATATACCAAATACCTGAAACACACTTCTACAGAAGCAGACAAAGATAAAATATTTTCAAGAAAAGGAAAGAAAAAAAAATTCACACGTGCTGCAAATCACATGTGATCCAGGCCACAGTTTCCAGACTTGGCGCATGTAGTGTCCTCGCTTATATTCTACTTTAATGAGATTTGATTGAGACAATAAGAAATAATAATGAAGATTACAACTAATAGGTGCCATAGAAAAGAACAATACAAGTGCAATGCAACTACAAGTTCAATACAATATCAGAATCTGGTTAATTTGTTCACATCAGACAGTGCACTTTGACATTCAACTTAATGAGTATTATTCAATAATTCTAATTTTAACTGTTCAGCTGATAAACACTTTTATCATCATATTTACATTTGGGAATGTTAACTTTCTAAACAGTCATTTCTGATCTCTTTAAAATTTAACCACAGCTTTGAAAATCTGTCAAAAGGTATTCATAAATGTGTCAGAGAATCTCAGGCTGTGGGAAGAGTCGTGAGATTGTTCTATGATTCTTAAGAAATCAAAAATCTCAACTGGATCAAACCAAACATACAACCTTAGAGTCTACCTTACAGACTGTAAAATCTTATTCTGTTATATTTTACGAAATCTATTTTGTAATTTTATAACCTTATCTTGCTTTTTTCCCCAAAATTTGTTTGTGAAAATGTCTGTTATCTTGGTGCAATTAAATGTGACGAACTTTTTCCATCTAGTGGAAGCATGGAGTTGACGAAGCTTTAGTACAGTATATGACCTGCATGGCTGACTATCAACAACCCGACGCAGATAAACAGGTGCTTGGATAAGCTACTCTTATTTACGGTTTCCTTCAAGCCACACACACCAGAACGTCCTAGTAAATGTGTCTTCCATCCTAGGAGTGAACATGTAGATTTAATACATTTCAGTAATATGACAGCAAGATCCAAAGACAGCCTATACATGCAATCCGCAATTACCGAGATTACTGAACATTAACGCAATAACCTAATATTAACGACAATAATTATTTTACAAACTATGAATTCCTCTATAGATTACTCGGCATTATGTCAAGTGATTGCATAATTGTACACGAAAAGCACTATGATTCTGTTCGTAATTTTCGCAGTCTCATTTTTTACAGTCTCATCCTTAAGAAGTTTACTGATTCTCAAAGAACCAGTACAAGGCTGTACGAATCGACAAGACACAGTGATAAGATCATGATGACATAGTGCACTAATTCGAACTCACGAATTTAATTGAGGCACGCACTATTCTCAGTGATAAACTATCAAAATAATATCTTACGCCGCCATTTTAATGCTAGTACAACATAAGATAAAGTTATTTCATGTTGGCTGTCGAGGCATCTACATAGCATATATAGAGTGCATACTTAGCAGGTGTAATATCAAAAGTTAAAAGTTAAATCATTAGTAGACAACAAACTACTTGACCTGAAATGCCAATAACTGTATACTATAGAATTTATTCTATTTGTTTCCTAGACAGGCTAGTAAGCAGCGTAGCTGGTTGACCGTACTCCGTTTTTCAAATGATTTCAGAGGATTTAAAGTAATATTGAATACAAATTAGAAAAACAGAAACCATCCAGTCACTGGTAAATAATGACACATTCGGGGTAACAGCGCGAATGCGGCTGCTTGATTTCAGTGGCATACAGCGGCTACACAAACAGATCGCGCAACTTTCACACCACACTATTCCTAAAAGCAACGTGTATGAAACGATGAAAAAAAAATATGGTCGCATATTCAATGACTGACGATTTCTATAATGGTTTTTCTCATGACTGTTCGTGCATCGCAGCCCCAGAAAGTGCCGGGAGCGGCTGCCGCGGCTAGATGGGGAGTTCCCTCGGTACACCATGCACAGTTAGCGCTTATGACCAAGTTACTACAACGTCAGAGCTCCTGCTTTGGCGATAGGGGCGCTTGTACTCGCATAAACCCCAAACATCGTTTATTTAGCAACGGGGAAAAAAGACACGACGCTCAAAAAAACGCAAAAGATTGCTTTCGCCAGTTAACACATATTGTAATCTACTGAAATAATTAGGTTTCCGACGCGTGTCTGACCTGCTCTGAGTTTTTCCAAGTAGATTTCAGATGCTGTATCTCCGCTCGCCTCGCCGATGACTGCCTCGTTTCAATATGGCACAATTCGTCACTGCGCATGGGCAACCTCTAATACACATCCACTTTCCGAAACTGGGGCTGCCAGGAACATACTCTGCTTCGCGCGGTAGAGCAGGACTTCCTTACGTCCAATTACGCACAATAAAACAGCAAATCAGTAAGCCATATTTAAACAAAGGGAAAAAGATACCCGCTGTTTGTGGCAGGGCAAATGTGTATTTTGCAGTAAAAAAAAAAGCAAGTGCACTGTCTTTCAGTGTCATTTATTCCTAAAGCACACGTCAAGTGCATTGATCCACTACGAACAAATGCAAGATCCGCAGTAATTTAAACACGCAGGTGTGTTGCATGATATAATTTATTTAATATCTAGTCAGAGAACAGCACTTTAAATGAAAAGTATTATTTCTTAGGTGAATAAAAATATTGTAAGACATTTTGTTCCGTTTTTCCTTTCTGTTGTTTGTTTTGTTTAATTTATTGCCATTAAGTTCTGATTTCATTTCCCCATTGGCCAGCCTCTTGCGGAATATTTCAAAATATATCTTTAGAAAAGTCATAAAACGAGTAACTTAAAATTCATTTTGTCCAATACTGCCTAAATTAGGCGAGCGTGCGCATGACTTAACTGCTTTCGTTTTCATGGTGCAATTCGTGAATAATAGCAATAATGTACAAATGTTTTCCATAATCATCATAATGGATGATATACGCCAGTAATATTTTCCCCATTATACTACACTGGGCTTGCTTGTGAATACGGTATGGATCATGTATGTATGTATGTATGTGTGTGTGTGTGTGTGTGTGTGTATATATATATATATATATATATATATATATATATAATATATATGTACACTACACACAGGTCATATGCAATTACGGCCCGATTGCAGAATATAGGGATTAAGTATTACAACACGAAAATGTGGGTCGATTATAACACGTGTCTTGAAAATCCAACTCGTGTTTCGTTTTCATTATAATCGCCCGTCTTTTCCTGTTCTAGAACCTCCCGACTCTTTACGTTTTTGTTGTAAAGATCAACTATGGTTTCAGACTCCGTATTGCGTACTTAAACAGGGGAAAATGACCACGTAATTATTGACCATGTTGGCTTGTGCATTGTGCACATTAAATGTTATTAATTATACTTTAAAGAGGGATCTAATGTGACATACAAACATTTGACAAGAAATTTCATTTTAGGCATTATGGACGTCTATAAATTAATACAGGCCCAAACAAACAAGTAGCCGACCTGACTTATGTTACGCACCCTATGCGAACGTGCAGGAAGGATGTCAGTACTTTCACGTGTTGACAGATAACATGAATATACAGATGGATATGTTTTTAAAAACTTTAGGAGTGAGTCGGGTCTACCTTGTGAATTTGAAGGGTTTTTTTTCTTTATTTTTTATATTCAGTCTTGGAAAATATGATTACGTCATAATCATCAAATAAGCAGAAGTTGATTATTTGGATCGTATGTGCAGTATTTAAACTTCTGGTAAGGTTCAAAGACATGGAGACGGGTTTGCACACACACACACACACATATATATACTGTATATATATATTAGATATTAGTTGATAGATGGGGGTAAATGTTATATTTAATTTAACCTGTGGCTGCCTGTATGGACCCTAGCAATAAGAGGCTAGTTATAAAATACAAGAAAACACAACAAAATGTCGTAACTGGTTCTCTTTCATATCAAAGGCACACCACACACACACAAACACACACACCTACAGCTCACATGGGGTGCCTGTCAGTTTCACACACGTACACATACTCACACATTCACTCATAGCTTGAATTCTGTGTCACCAGTACGATTTTAAAATCATATACATGTGACCATTAAAACTCCCTGTTCCAACATTATACGTTCCATGCATTAGAATACCACAATACTTTGTCATATGGGAATATTTAAGTGAAGCACACTGCTTCTCACTGTTTGCCAAATTCAGTTGAAGACACTGATACACTGTGCTTTTGTGTCAAACATTAAAACCATTTACTCATATCATATGATAATGTTCAAATGTAATAACCCAAGTGGTACATCTGCAGGTATGAGAACTATCACCGAAACCATTACTGTGAAAGATATATATTGCGTATAATAAACATGGACCCAGCTGTGCGTCTAATTATTTCCAAAATAACCCATGCATTTTTATTTAGTGCTTAATCTAATAATTTATTTTTTTGTTATCCCTTACAAAGACTGCATCCCTCCACTCTTTTTCATGGAGTCCCGCACACTGTCAGTTGGAGAGATATTAGCGGAAGTAGGTCTGACCGTTCCGTTTCCATGGCAACCACATCATGAGGAGTACTGTGCGTTGGGGGTGGGGGAGGCGGGAAACTCGAGGCTACGCTACATGCCGGCAGTACTTCTTCGCTTTGTTGCTGTTGTCGTGAGACAATAACCGCACCTCTTGTTGAAATCATGAAGTATACATAAACGCATTTTTGGTCGAATGGCGGTACATAATTTAAAATTAAAATGACCAAATATCTCTCAAATATAAAGTCAACAAAGGTGGGAGGTGACTTCTGGTATCATTGTTACAGTTAACTGGAAATTTAATTCTCATTAAATCCAACAATTTCTGATCATTCATGGTAGCCATATGCAGGGATTAGGTGATAGAAAGGATTATTTGCAAATAATTTATTTCATAGCCAAATCTCGTTTTTCCCCTTGGAATATTCCATATTACGAATAACATGTATTTTACACTATCACTGTTTTTAGGCTAATATTGCTGGAGAAATTAAACATTTTTGTTCAGGTTATTTGTAATAAAACTTCAATATTTAAACAGACTATCCCCCAAAATAAATTAAGGAGTATAATGTGGCATTTTAATATAAATTCCGTTTTAGATACATGGATGGATATATGTCTGGCAAATAAAGTAGGTCTATTTCTTTGTCGCTGCCCATATACTGCACGCTGCACATATACAAATCATTCATTAACAAGGTCAAAATCCTTGTGTGTACAATGCAATTACCCATTTGTTCAAAATATTACACCATTCAAACTGTTTTGTAAACATAATGGTGTCATTATTGCTTTGAATATAGTTTTTCGCCCAGTCAAGTGAATTTTAATGCAGGTTGTTCAGTTAGATCCACTTACAGATATTCAATATGTACTGCGAGGTCAGCGGCTATTACATGGCTTGAGAAACTTAATAAAGATTGGCAACTTCAAATCTCTACAAATTACAGGATCGCTCACAAATGAGCCCGTGATCTTATAACCATCTATAGACCAACGGATGACTGCTAGGTCTCCAGTAAATGAAACTGGTCCCATGCTGCCCCCAGCACCGCACCCTCCACGGGCACTCTCAGGTATGCTAATGCAAACAGCTGTCCCCTATCTTCTCTGCTGGTTGCAGATTACGCAGTTATTTCTTTCAAACAAGCAGAACCTCGCATGCATTGCGTTGCACAGCTGTCGAGCACCTGCTCTCCCAGTTCACAGCAGATATGAAACAGGTTCATCAATTTAGATTTAACAATAACTTATTCGCACCAAAAAAACCCCATCATTATACATTAAAGATGATCATACCTATTTAGTTTGTCATATTTTGCTATGAGGAACATTGGGATCAATAAAGGGGAGAATGAATTGGAAATAAAAAACATACACATTTACTGCTCGAATACCTTCAGGTATACAGGCAAGTACAGCCAATTCATCATGCATCATCATACATCAATTCTCATAAATTTCAGTGGTATTAATTTGATTATTCTGGAGACTTTCTTAGACTGAACGATGAGTAATTTTAGCAGCGCTCTTTCGAAACCTTTTTCTGTATTCCGGCTTATGTCAGATTATGTCTTTCTGCGCCAAAAGAAAATTTCCCGTTTAGTTAAGCACTCGAAATTCGGATAATTTTTCAAATAGTAAAAAGAAAAGCAAATGCTTTAGTGTGAATGCATACCTAAAACCTAATCATTCATAAAATTATGTTGTAAATACTTGCACTCTTAAATGCCGATTTTTAAAGGCACTTTGCATCATTAACCCTTGTGTACATATCTTGGATCGCTAAAGACCCGAATGTCATGTTTACAGGTCTCCTGGGGTCATATGATTGATATTCGACGCTGTTCCCAAGGTATGCAACGCACTCTTCATCCACAACAATGTACTACCAAATTTATGGTAGAATAGCTTAAGATAGCTTTATAGTAATTTATTAAACAAAAAAAAAATCGGCTCGCTAACATGGTAAAGTGTCTTAAAGCTGTCAATTTGACAGAAATGCCTTGTGGTAGCACTGTGACGCATAGCGTATCACTGAATGGCTTTCGGTTCCAATCCCTCCCTAGTTCATGCATGTTGTTTTTCTGTACTTCCGCTGTGAATTTCCTCTGTATACTCTGGTTTCATCCTACTGTCTACAAATATGCAGTTAGGTGAGTGTCCAAGCTGCTCGTAGCATTTGGATGTGTGCCCTGTAATGTATTGGCATCCAGGGTATGCTGTGCTCTGCCCTTTCTAGGATAGGCTGACTGTCACCTTGTGCTGGCTCAGGTGAATGCATATCTTATTTTGGCTAGTTATTTGATGGAAATAATCTAATTTTGACTGAAATAACAACAATGCTGCTGATTCATCCTCTGATTCACTCAGGAAGTTTGTCAACACAGAGAATCTCTCCAGGCCAGATCTCTGAATATTGCCAGATGAGCTCTCTGTACACAAGGTAGCATGGCAACTTAACTTCCTGTAAGAACAAACTGCATATAGTGATTAAAAAGATAAATGAGGAGTGGCATTGTAGCTCAGCGGGCAGCACTTTTACAGCACACATCCTGGGTTAGGAGTGTGAATCTGTCTTCCCATTGATAGAGTTTACAAGTTCACTCTGTATCAAACAAAAGAAAAAACAGTCATATCTTTGAAAACACTGCAAAGTGTGGTTGTACAAAATGCTAGCTTTATTGTTGGTTTCACCGACACAAACATTTAGTGATATAGTGTACAGTCATGGTACACAAACTCTTGGTCTGTGCTCTCAGTGTTACTTATTCAATGGCCATCTCATTACATCCAGGGAACAGAAAGACAACACCACCTGCTGTCAAACTAGAGATACTACTGCAAAAGGCAGCATATTATGTTGGATCGTTTTTTAGCAGACCCCAAAACGAAGCACGTGGTTTGCATCTGAATCATCCATCCATTTTCTGTAACTATCCTGAAGGCTACGAGCACAAGGCAGGGATCAGCCCAGGATGGAGCACCGACCCATCGCAGGACACACTCACATACCATTCGCTCACACATACAAGTACCCGGAGAAAACTCGGCGACGACACGGGAAGGACATGCTAGCTTCACATACATGGAGCCACAGCGAACCCTGGTCCCAGAGCAACAGTGTTAACCACTGTGCCACCGTGTCGTTTCCCAGCTGATTAATTTATAGACCCATATATATTTATTAATGCAGTTTTTACACTCGAAAGCAGTGACGCGCTACATTATAGAGTTGATTTCTTCTTGTTAAGCCAGATATTTCAAAAAGAAAATAACAAAGAATATAAGAAAATAAATGTCTACAGGCCACAACTGCAATACATGGATTTTTTTGTCTGACTTTGCACAGTGTAGTATGTTTGCACCAAGAAGGAGTGCAGTCGTTATAATAGGTTTTCAGCTCTTTGTTCTCACCTAAGGACTCAGGGCCGGTCAACTCTATTGGTCACCTAGGCAGCCACCTAGGGCACCAGCTTCTGAGGGGGTGCCGACTTGCCTGCCAATTTCACTTTGCCTAGAATGGGGGCGACAGTGATGCACGCCTAGGGCTCATGAACTTGAATGAAATAAACTTTTCTCCTATATTCAGAGGAAACACAATAAAGAATTGGTCTTGTGAATCTATTACATACAGCGATTTTTCCAATGCTTTACTTTGTTGCCAGGGGCGGTTCTGGGGGAGGGGGATAGTGCCCCTGTGACAACATGCATGATCCACCTATGATCCATAAATACATATGCTACTTGGGTCTGAAGTAAATGTCTTATCATTATTACTCTTATTATTATTGTTTAGATTTATGTATGTGAGCTAAAATTTTGGGCGCTAAGAACAGGTGACACATAATCAAGCTTGTGGAAGCAAAACAGTCTAAACAAGAAATCAGAGTGAATTACATATTTGTAAAAACTTTAAGGTGTGAATGCAAAGCACTGCATAATAACATCAGTTTTCAAAATTGCCTTTTGCTTCTTAATGCTGACAATCTAGCGCAAGTAATACTTAGAGGACATTAAGGTCAAATGCATCTAACCCCCTAACAGAACAACTGGCCCCAGTCTGCCCCCCCCCCCATTTGAAATAGTCTAGAACCTCCACTGTTCATTGCTGTTGAGGGCAGTTGCGCATTTAAAAATCAGAGGGCAGGCATCCAGGCTTTCATGTTGTTTATCTTCAAAGTCAGGGTTGCATCATCAAATGTTGGTTTCTGAGTTACAGACCAAGGAGTAACAGCAAAGACTTTGTAGGCTTGTTTAAACCAAATCAAATACACCACAAATAATCGGAGTATAATGCTACAAGTGCTGAAGATATATAGGCCTAGATATATTTTAAAAGACTCATGGTGTAAAATTCAATTTAAAATGTTCTTTGTTACCTTGGACCTACACTGTTAGACTGTTTTAGGAGTCTGTTCTTTAAGAGTAAAGATTGCAGCAATAGCTGAGATTTTCTGGGTAATCTTTTCCGTTTTCGAACGGAGTGTTCTCCTGGATTCTATTATATTGGACACAGTCGGTTCCCAAGCTCAGAATTATAGAAATAATATTTTTAATACATGTAATTCATTACATCCCACAAGTGTAGCCTAGCCTCAGGCAAGAATACAATTGTAATAGTTCATCTTGCTGACATTCACCTATTGTCATTAACTTCCAGCAATAGTGTTTGATAAAACATTTATGTTCAGTTACAGAGAAGTGCAACACGTTCGTCTCTTAAAAATGTTAATATTATCTACTTTTTTTTTTTTTACCGCGTGATGCTTTGCAGCGTTTCGCATCGGCAGAAATTACATTTTTCATGGGCGTCAGCAACTGTACAGACAATAACGAGCTAAATACTTGACGACCTGTGTCCATTTTAAAATCTGTTGTCTTTATTGACAGTCTGTTACCTGCTTTGGACCAGTAGACAAGACAGCTTTTTAAGTAGACAAAAATGAATGATTTAACTTAATCATGAGAAACATATTAAGAAGCGCGCCGCCATTTTTATGCAACCCATTTTGAAAGGAAATCTGCAGACTTGTGATGCCTCGCTGCTCATTAATTTACCCTTACCAAAATAATAAATATTGCTTCCCATTGTCCAAAAATGCTGCGCCTTTGTCCACAGTATATCAATATTTTGTAAATGTTTTAATGATGTATTGGGTACAATATACGCAATATAAAACCGGCAGAGATAGTAGCCTGACGTACTGTTATTTAGCCTTGTAATGGTGGTACGCAAAAACGTAAGTTTCAGAAAAATTTATCGTCCTGGTCATCTTCTACAAAACATGAGTATGCGTGGAAAGTGACCACAGAAGGGATTCCATCTTTATTTTCGACCTCTACATTTCATTTAATCAAAGCATCTAAATATATCATAGAACGCAAATGATAGCTATGCATAAAGCAGTTATCTAATCAAAGTACTACAGGTGTGTAAATATAGAAGTATTAACTCTACTGGCCTACAAATTATCGTAGCACTTCTACCAGTCTCAGCGTGATTTGGATAAATTCGTTTTATCATAAGTGCAGCCATCACATAACATACCAACTTAAAAGTTCTCCTCTTAAATTATATATAATTTCGACATATATTCATTTAAAACACTCGATTCCTTACGGGATTTTTGTGACGAAGGGTAACATTTAGCCTACTAGTATTTTCCATGTATATCAAATACGATGACACTCCTTAAGAACCATTTTATTCAGCCTTGGTCTGGATTAACTTAACACTACAGCTTTCACCTTTTACAATTTGTTCTTAATGGGCATTAACAGTAAATGGCAAATATATAGTTAACAAACAGGAAACACGCCGCGACCCTGACCAAATAAAGCAGTTAGAAGACCGATGGGCGTATAAGACGAAACAAATTAGCGTAGGGAATCCACGCCCTTTTCCACACATCCGCGCGTCGTGTTGCTCCACAGCGCCAGTATCTGGCCTATTTTAGAGATTCAGAGCCGCTATAAAGAACCATTTATTGGTTTATGTAATAATTACATTTCTTTCAAACAACTTTTCCGTTGCAAACAGTATACATTATACAGAAAAACCATGTGGGTTTGTGCTGATATTATGTATAGGAAAACAAATCAAATCCAGTGAAAAACAGTAAGTTCTGTACTTGGTATTGGCAAGTGAAAAAAAGAAATTCATAAATCCTGTGCCCTCTTTATTTGGACTGCACATCTGTAGAAGTTCCTATGTCAATAAATTTACCTTCCAGGCACCTGATGCTGTTTGCTATTCTAAGAGTCTACGTTTTGATACACTAGGAACCATCAGATCCTGCAACTAGACAGCGTTACATGCCGAGCTTGGTGTTTAAGAGTTTCTGCTGCCATCGTCCTGTATGCCGTTTCATCACCATACTTACCATAGACATGCCTACAGCTGTTATTCATTTAACAAACAGCTTTATTCAGGGTAACAATATGTGTATTAAGTGAGAATGGCAGTGGGGGGGCATAACTGCCACATGAATGAACACTGAAGGAATGACCAACCAGCACCAGCTGTCCTCCAACCACGGCAAAGTAAAGCTTTGGAAAAACACTTCACACTACCATATTTTGCATATGATGGGGTATTGTTAGGTCCATATGGACAGTCGCAGTTGTTGAAACCGTTGGGCAGGTTGGACATTCAGTGCATTTAGACACCAGTTCATAAATTGTGGACTTTCACCTTCCCTTCAATAGCAATTAGAGATGATCCTGACCTGTTATTATGATCTTCCTGTCCGTCCTGAAGAGGAAGAACTGCAATTGTAATTAATTATATAATCAGCTTTTTACAAAACCACCCTGCATTCAGTCATAACCTGTTTGTTTTAGGCTCTGTCAAATTTCAGTACTAAAAAATCCCTGCAGTTATATGACTGGGTATGGTATACAAGCACAATCTGTAATTAGCCTTTAAAAACATAGAACAAGTTGAAGTTTAGAAACATAGAACAAGTTGAAGTTTAGACTTTTATTAAGATGTAAAAGATGGGGAATAATAAAAAGAACATTTGCAGGTAAACAATACATGTAGGAACACATATATACATATTTTACTGTATCTCATTAAAATAAGTACATTCAAGTAATAATGTACATACATACTCATATCCCAAGCACGAAGTCTAACTCGCAGACCTAGTTCTGAAGCAGGAACCAATTACACAGGTGACACATGACCCAATGGTACTGCCTGGGGTATTGCACATTGCTACAGGAACGTAGCAAATAGTCACATTTTTTGTCTTTTACAAAAAATAAACACATTTAGCTTGAACTTCGAACAAGTCAGAATCATTGCCATTTCAGGTGTAATTTAAAAAGTTTTGGACACAAGAAAGTCTTAGGTCTGTAAACAAGAGGCTTGTTGCATATCCAATTTTGGATAGACTGCATTGTTTTGTTATGGGGAACAGAGGCATAATGGGGAAAAAAGACAGGGACCTTGATGATGCAGAGCTCCACGTGGCCTGATGGCCTCATTACATGATGTGGTGAATACAGTAATACTGAATGCTCCTGGGCTTTCCCGACAGAGGCCTTGGAGATCATCATGTTGGGGCCAGCCATTTCTCCAGATATGGGTCCCTTACAGTTCTTGCTGAAGCGGTGTTCTTTAACACCCAACCACTTACACACATGCCTGAATACGAATAGGAAACAAACGCTGCACATCCAAACATAAACATAAAACAGCTACCTGTACAAAGTCCTGTTTATTATCTGTAGTAACAGGGAGGGTGTGTGTGTCAAGGCATGATGAAACAGAGTACACTAAACATTTTCACCAGCTGGAAGTTTGATCACAGGAGAGCAGACCTTGACAGATTGACTGGAACACTGGTTTCATGTTTCTCTTGAAACACACTGAGTGCTACAGTGGGACTTTGGGTTGTCCTTCAGTTCTCCAGGAGGTGCTCCATTTTAGGGTTGATAAATGAGAAGCCAGAGAAAGCAGCCTGGTCCATAGAATCAATGAAGTTCTTGTCACTGTGAGAGAGGCGCGGTTTTTCGTTAAGAAACTCCCGGTCGAAGTTGCTGCAGTCGTTGGGAGCTTTCTGTAATTGATAAAAGATATATAAGGGTTTGTCCGTATAGATTTTAAACTGCACCAAGATATTAAAACAGACTTTCCTGTTTTGAATCACATCGGTCTATCGATTTCAAAATAGATTGCAATAATGTGACTTCTAAAAAAACAAATAAAAGGGAACATACCACTTTAGGCTTGAAGGGGGGATCAATCTCCCTCCTCTCCAAGGCAGGCCAGTTAATGGTCCTGAAGAAAGGCTGGGCACGTATGTTACCAACAATGCCGAGTCTTCGAGTGGGATCACGCTCAAACAACTGGGGAAGGGAAAAAAAGATGACAAATTGAGTAGAAACCAAGATGCTAATTTATAAAAGCTATTTCATATAATGTTGATAGCATAGAGAAGGAATAAACAGAAAATGAACAAACCCTCTCCAGCAGGTCTTTAGCCTCCTTTGTAATCCACCGTGGGTAAAGAGGAGTGTCCATGCGGATGGACTCAAACAGCTCATCCTCATCATCGCCATGGAAAGGTGACTGGCCAATTAACATCTCATACATGAGCACACCAAATGACCACCAGTCCACTGAGAAGGAGTACTTTTGTCCCAGCAGGATCTGAGGACGCACAAGCATAATCTGTGATGCTTACTTCTCCACAGAAATAGATTTACAGACTACTGAGCCTTGGCGGGAACATGGAATTATTTGACAATTTACATAACAGATAAGGTAGAAACAAAAACAAAAATAAAGAAATGTATTATTTAAGCAAAATATTCATCAGACATTTTTTAATGAATATTTCAATTATAAAAACGTTTCCCAACCTCAGGAGCAATATAATCCGGTGTACCGCAGAAGGTTGTGGCCCGACTCTCCCCGAACACATTCTCCTTGCACATGCCAAAGTCTGCTATCTTGATGTGTCCATCTCGGTCCAGCATTACATTGTCCAGCTTCAGATCCCTAAAGAGAGGGAAAGAACATGAAGGAAATGAAAAAAAGAGAGACAAAGTGAGAAGAGAGTAAACACATAAAGAACAGTAAAAAGAAGACAAACAGACTTTCAGCAGTGCAGCTGTTTGGTAGGCTAGAGCCTAACTGAACTGAATAGATGGATTAGGGAAGCTGAAACCAACAGCGACAGAGAAACAGACAATAAATCAGTATGACGTAGACTTACTGTTCACAATGTGGTGCACTTGCACACTAGGCTGAACACAGAGAATTTACTTATAGGTCACCAAAGGTATAAAAACATAGCCATTTCACCTGTAGATGATGCCTTTAGAGTGGAGAAACTGCAGACCACAGATGATCTCAGCTGAGTAGAACCTAACAGGAAGGGAGAGATCAGTTCATATGCAAGACAAGAGAAGCAGAGGAAAGCAGCTTGGCAGCTGCTGGTGTCGGGTTTGACCCCAAAAGGGATGAATAATTCAGGAGACCGTTCATCTCCTCCAGTGAACAGGTGAGACTTCTCTTAACAATGAGCATTGCTAATGAGCATGCAACTGGCCACCTGCTGGCCAGGTAATGCCTTGCATTCACTTGCCAGTCAGGTGAAATTCAAAACAAGAAGTAATCTCGGAGGGTGAACAATTGTCAGAAGTTGTACATCTAGGTTAAAAGAGGTGAGATGGAAAAAGGAATGTGTGTATTTACCCACACAACTGGTAACAAGAATTGAGGTCATTATGTCTTCTGCCTCTAGAGGTCAGCACATCACAATGATGATGAAGACATAAAAGAAAACCCAGAACCAAGAATCGTGGGATTTTCCAAGACAGGAATAACAAGCAAATTTTCTTGGTAAATATCGATCTTTTAGCAGACTAGAGAACAGCTAGGGGAAAAAAGACTAGAGGTTTTTCAGGTGCAACTGCAAGTGCAGAGGCTCCAACACAATGTTTAATGTGGAGGGGGAAAGACGGACAGACAGACAGACTCGAAAAAGTGCTGGTATCCTTATGGGTTTGAGGGTATAGAGGAGCAGACACCATAGATCTCATTTTGTTACTCTGGCCTTTTTTTGTGGAAAGTGTTTATTGATGCTTTAATACGATTTGGAGGATAGACTTTTTATTGTCTGAGGACTACGATCATAATCTTAAATAAATACTTGTGTGGCCTGTTTTGAGCTAAAACAAAAGGCATCTTCTGACCAAACACCATACCTGCCATCATGCGTTTCTCCTATTATTCCATCCCTCCTCCCAATCGGGAATAGTCAGCCTATTTGTTAATGGACAGACATGTCCATGTACAAGACTCATCTGTGTCCATGCCAAAATATTTTGAGAAAAAAATACTTCGGCTATGTTTCTAAATAAATGTCGGTGGTAAAAAAAAAATGCATTTTGCTCAAAAAGTCCACCAGAATCCAACATGGTGTTGATCTCTGCTCCTAAGTGACTATTTCTCCCGATAAACTCTAGATTCTGCATTTACACTTTCATGATTTTGAGAATAGACCCCCCCCCCCCCCCCAGCCAAATTTTATCATTGGGGATCCTAATGTTGGCATGTATGCAAACACTAACCATATCAGAACCTCTCAGCACTCTAGGACAATGTTGATATACGGTTCCCAGGCCAGACCACACCCCTTCCTACAGGAGTGGAGCGGGCAGCCGATCAGGTCCTAATGAGTGATACAGATTCCCTTGGTTGGCAGTAGAGGGAATGGAGGAGCTGGGTTAATTTTGGCTGTGGATGGTACTCACGTGGCTCTGCTTAGATCAAAGCGTCCCTTCTCCTGTATGTGAAACATTAGGTCTCCCCCGTTGAGGTACTCCATCACAAAGAACAGGTGCTCCTGTGGATACAGAGAATGTGACTGAGAGTCAGCTGGACACAAACCTGCTTTGGGGACAGGGTCCAGCACACTCTGCTACATCTTGGGCCTGTGCCAAACAGGGAGGGACGTTACCTTGGTTTGAAAGGAGCAGTACAGGTGTGTGAGGAAGGGGTTGTCCCAAGCCAATGCCAACACTCTCTTCTCCACCATGGTGCACTCCACATCATCGTCCATCAGTACCACATCCTTCTTCAGTGCCTTTATGGCAAAGTACTCACTGTGCCCTTTCAGCTCAGCTAGCAGCACCTGGGATAAGGGAGATCTTTAAGTGCTGTTTCATGTCACCTTCAAGAGACCTAGATTATCCAGAATGTGCTACGAAGCCAGAAGTTTCTGTACATACACTGCTGCTATCTGACATTATTACCTTGTGCAGTAATTGTACCACTAAGAACAAGCAGATATCAAGCCATACCTTCCCAAAGCTGCCTTTTCCCAGAACCTTGTGAAAGATGAAGTTCTCCACGTTGACTCGTGTCTGGTGCGTGATGCGGGAGGGAGGTCGGGGGGGTGTGGTGCTGTCCCACAGCTTGCCATACTGGGAGCCATCTGCTAAAAGGACATGCATGAATGGAGAACGAGAAGAACGGGATAGGATCGGGCAGACTGCCGTCATCAATGACAGCAGCGGTTAATGTGTCCGGGGCCCAACAGCGACTCGCTGCTCACAGCACATCTCCCTAAATCACTTCCACAGCTCATGCAGAGACCCCAGCTGTAACAAATGCTAGACTTCTTCAGAATTCTTCAGCTTTGTTAAAGATGTGACCTTGAAGTCTCCCCAATAAAGTCTGAACAGCGTGGAAGACTGAAAAGATAGCAGGGTTTTGTAACAATCTATTTGCCTGTGAAAATGAAACTGATTAAAAAAAATGGCATTCTAATTCTGCCTGACCGTGGAATGCAGTGAAAACTCACCATTGACATCCAGACCAGGGGTTTTGTTGAAGGGCTGGTAGATTCCAAATTCGTTCGCTAGGTTAGGGTCAGAGCGTCTAGTGGATTTCTGAAGAGAAATTTAAATTTCAAAATCTTGTAACAAATGCCATCCACTGTCGTACTGGATATATATAGTCTTAAATGGCACGCTTGGTTAGATTATGTCACTAAACACAAATGCAAGCTCATCTTGTCACTTTCCCAGCCTCTTTCCTCCCACCGTTCAGTGAGAGGCTGAGAAAGAGAGTGTTTTAGGGGAATGTAGTGGGGGGAAGCAGATAATTAAACCAAAACACCAAGAAAGGCGTGTTCTGGGTGCATGACTGTGAATCAGAGCAGGTTAGGGAGGAAGCTGCAGGGAAAGACAGACAAAGCTGTTGGGTATCTGCTTTGTCCAAAGGACATTCTCCTCCTGCTGCAAAGGCTGATAAAAAACATCAAGCAAATCGCCACGCACATACATTTGTATTCACATTTTTGTGGGGACCATCCCTTCATTTCTATGGGTATAACCCTAATCCCAACAATGACAACCTTAACCCCTACCCAGGCCTAACCTTAACCATAATTATCCAAACAATATACAAGACTTGTGGCAGTTTTAGGTTTTGATTTTTATAAAACTGAGTTTCCCCTTGTGGGGACTGAAAAAGTGGTCCCCAGAATATATAAATGACAGGTTTTTATCACATTGAGGGGACATCTGGTCACCACAATGTACATGACTCACACACACACACACACACTATGCCTTACCACTATATTCTGCTTCTACTCTCAGGGACACATGGGTTGGGGACATGGGTAGGAGAGGAAACATTGAGTCATGCATATGCACACATTAAGTCACCGATGGTTCTGAAGCCTATTATGGACAACATGGGATGACTTAATGCGTCTTTGTGGCAATAATTTGTTCCAGGTCTGAAAACTTACCTAATCTAAATTAAAGCTGGAACGATGCATGTATTCGTCGTGTACCATTCAGTATATCATTTTCGGTTTGGTATGCACGATGAAACGAATAAATATATTGACCGACACGGATGGAACCTAAGTTCACAAGTAGGTGTTCAACATGGAAAACATTTTGGTTTCCCAATATATTTCACCAAAACTGGAGAGAGAGTATTTTATAAGACCAAGACTGTCTGTCAACTGTATTACACCGAACCAGATATGTTGCTGGAAACACATCCAACATGCTAACCCATCTGAGGCAATATCATCAGAGTATATGTACGACTGCAGCAAGGGAGCAATAGCCTCTGCAATTTAGTCTCCCTGTGGAGTTTAAGATGTTTTTTTGCGAGGAAATGCAGTCCAAGCTTAAAATAAACAAACAAACGTCTATCTGTGTGTTCATCGCTGCAGACATGTGACCACACTTGGTAGAAGAGAACACGGGATTTAAACAGGATTTAGTTAATTAAGACTGTTATGATGATATATATATTTTTTATTTATTGTGCATATTAATGTTTACAAAGTGAATATAAGCATCCCTTAGGTTTTATTATTCATACACATCGAGAGATGCATTGCCTTTGGTTTACAAATATTCCTAGTTGTGTTTGCGGTTTTGATAAATAATTTCAGAACAAAGTCTATTTTCCCTGCTGTACTGAAACTGCACCTAACCGCGAAGCCAAAACTGAGGTTTGTACTGAGCTGTGTGTACCGTTACACCCCTAATCTAAACAGCCTTTTGTGAATTCAGTCCCATTGTATTCATAATTGAGAGAATACTGCAGCAGCATCACAAAGACCCACGTTCACTGCTTCTCCTAAGGAGGCTTCCCCCAGCTCCCTCTGCCATGGAATGGATGGTGCTGTGCTCATGAGGAGCTAAGAAGGAGGCTGTGTGGAAGCCCTCGGAGACCCATAGGAAGCCTTCCCACCTTCCTCACCTACTCTCATCCCACTGTGGTGGCTCACTGGACAAACCTGGTATCAGTAAGAAATACTGTGGTCTCTGACTGTAACCATAACAATAACAAATTCATTGTCAAAGATAGATTTAAAATCTAACACAAAATGCTCCAATGATTGTAGTATTTAATCTTAAATTATTCTAACACAAATAAACCCTATATGTCATGTAACATTTCTGCTACAATGGATTGCGAGCAGGAATAGACCGGGAATCCCTTGAACAGCGGAATGGGCTGCCGGTCATCCACACTCACCTGGCTGACTTGCGTCAGGGCCTCAGCAAGCAGCTTCTGATTGATCCCACATAGATTGGCCACCTTCGTCTGGCACTTATGATGAACATTCATAGCGCAATCTGTTAGCCGGTAAGAGACAGCAGAGAGTGTAAGTGGGGAACAAGTAGCTTGTGTGAGAGGACAGGGAATGTGTCAGAGTGTGGAACACCCAGTGAGATGCAAGTATATCTGTGTGTAGCTAGGTCTAGGTGAGGCGGAGAAGCAGCCTGACACCAAGCCTGCTTACCTTCACATTTAAGGCCCTGCTTGACCAGGCCCCACAGTAGGCTGCCGCAGTGGTCGCAGAAGGTCGGGCTCATGTAGTTGTAGGTCTTGAAGCGATGCGGCATGTCGATCTTGAAGCGCTCCTTTTGAAACTGAAGACATGTGCAAAGCCTCAGCCGGACAGAGCAGCTCAATCACTACTGGAACTGGGTACCACAGCCCACCTTCTGGTGGTTTTAGCAGCCTCATAGTTCTGTGTAGTATGGCCTGCTGTGGCAAACCATGTGACCTCCCTTGCAATGTGCTTTAAATGACCGTCTCCAGCAGTGCTCCCTCCTCTGTCACTTTTGCAGAAACGCAACGGATAAACTGACTCCGATGCTACAGAAGATGCCTGCGAGCTCTTAGATGCTGAGGATTATCTACAGCCACTGGTCACACTTCCACCTCTGCAGGCAACACCAGTGCTCTCTGTCACACCCACTACAACTGGGGGTTCATTTCTGACATTTTTTATGCTGTAGGAGCAGCAATTGGTGCTGTGTTTTTTATGAACAACACACCTCATCTCATGCTTTTCAGCTAGAGCTCAGTGCTGCAGTGGAGCTGTCCAGTCCAGTGATGGAATTCTTTCTGTGTGTCAAAGAGGAACCTGTTAAGGGGTGGTGGGAGGTGGACACCAAACACCCTGTTGGTACTCAGCACAGTTGACTGTGAGCACCCCATAAGCCATGCCTTTTCAGAGATACTCTGACCCAGTTGTCTGGCCATTTAGCCCTTATCAAAGTCACTCAAGTCCCTGACCATTTCTTCTGCAATCAGAACTTCGGTTACAAGTACTGAATTTTGGCTTAACGGCTAATACATAGTCAACATTAATTGCTTCATGTGGGGGTGGTCATAATATTTTGGCCTATCAATGTGTGTATATGTGGGTGTGTGTGTTTATATATATATATATATATATATATAAATTATCCCCATTGTCTTGATAAAATCTGGCCTCCCTCATGGGGCTTTTCACAACATTCTATCTGCTCCGTCTGACACTCACTGAGTGATACCATTCCCCCGACGACATCACAGCTATCTCCATTGTTCCATCTGACATTTGTTACCAGCATGTTCAATGTAAGAACACAAGGCATATGAAGGAATACAAGGCAAAGTAAATTACTGCAATCTCCTTGAGAAAATGCAAGTATAAAACACTGAAAAATACAATCTTCATTCTAAATAGTAATTTAAAAAGTGTTTTGTAGAAGATACTAACATCAATGTATCTAATGTATGTATCTACTATAATAAAAGCTCTAAAGAAAACTGTAGGTTTACACCTAAAAATCCACATATAGTATTTCAAACATGCAAAATCAATAAAAACTCCTGTGACAGTATGTTTTACGTCATTATATTAAAATGTCATCACTGCACACCCTTCATGTTTCTGTGGGAGTAGGTCTGCTGCAGCCACCCATAGGAAGGCTGCACGCGCCATAAAGGGGATGGAGGAACGCCTTCGGGAGCCTCATCCCTGGAAGAGCCAAAACCGTCAGAGAGCCAATAGGGTCAGGCTGGTTGTGGATTGGAGCTGGTGTGGTGCTGAGGCGTCGCCTGCTGCATGGCAACACTTGGGTCCCAGCTTGATGCAGCCCTTCTAGGTAGGCATGTGGTACGTTTTGTCTCTCAGGCAAGATGACCTTCCTCTGCTGTCGGGGGAGCTTCATAAACTCCGCGTTTCAGTGGCGGCACTCTCTGAGGTACGCAGACCAGGGAGTGGCCAGATCTCTGTAGCTGGGTACACCTGCTTCTGGTCTGGTAGGTTCGGATGGTTGCCATACTCAGGGAGTAGCTGTTGCTGTGGCGGATCGGCTCCTCCCGATGGTGGCTGATGTCACCCCTTTCAACAAGTGTATTATGAGACTCAGGCTAAGGCACTCCCTGGGTGTCAGGTCTGTTGTTTCAGTTTATGTTCCAACCGCGGTGAGCGACATTTTACTCGTAACTTCGCTCGGTGGTTGATGGGTGCCTACGAGGTGACACTCCTCTGGTCATGGGTGACTTCAATGCAACCACTGGCACTGACAGGGCTGGCTATGAGGATTGTGTCGGTTCCCACGGGTCTGGTGACCGGGGTGAGAGTTGCTCCATGTTCCTCTTTTTTGTGAAAGGTCAGGGGCTGTGTGTCACTGCATCCTGGTTCCAACACCCTGAGCCGCATTGTTGGACTTGGCACTCCAATACTGGTGGTGCAGCGAAGGAGATCGATCACATCCTCGTGGGCAGACGCTGGAGGCTCCTGCAGAACTGCAGGGTTTACAGAAGTGCTCAGTTTGTGAATTCTGACCAGACAGTTGTTGTTGCTACTCTGAAGATTCAGCTTAGATACAGTAAGCTACCACCTACTACAAGAAGGAGGCTGAACTTGGCCAGACTCCAAGATCAAGCTGTTTCTGATGAAACTTCTCCAGACTGGTGGTAAGGTGGTCTTCCTGGCATTGCAGACAATCTCTGCTTCCATTTTGGAGACAGGCGTCATCCCAACTGACTGGAAAATGGGACTTCTTGTCCCTATCTGGAAAGGGAAGGGTGACTGTCTGGATTGTGGCAATTACAGGGGAATAACACTGCTCTCGGTGCCGGGTAAGGTCCTTGCAAGGGTCATCCTTAACAGGATCCGTGACTATTTGCTCGTCTGCTAACGACCGGACCAGTCTGGTTTTATGCCTAAGAAGTCTACCATCGACCGCATCCTGGCACTGAGGGTTCTCATCGAGTGCAAGTGCGAATATCAGCAGAGGTTCTTCACAACCTTTGTCAATTTTCATAAAGCGTTTGACTTGTTGATCGAGTTGCCCTGTGGGACATCCTGAGACTTCACGGGATCCCTCCGAAGCTGCTGGACGTCATGGTCAGCCTGTACACTGGTACTGTGAGTGCTGTGCAGAGTGGAGGAAGAACCCCTGCATTCTTCCCAGTTGATTCTGGGGTTCACCAGGGGTGTGTTCTTGCTCCTATTCAGTTCAGCGCTTGCATGGACTGGGTGTTGGGCGGGGTCGTTGGGTCCGATAGTTGTGAGGCATCTGTTTGTGAATAAAGATTCACTGATCTTGACTTTGCTGATGATGCTGTGATCTTCGCGGAGTCAATGGAGGCTCTGATTGGGGCTCTGCAGAGACTGAGCGAGGAGTCTGAGTGTCTGGGATTGCGAGTGTCCTGGATAAAAACCAAGATCCAGGCCTTAGGCACAGCCATCAGTAGTGTCTGTCTGCGGGGAGAGTGTCGACCTTGTCGAGAGGTTCACCTACCTCAGCAGCGACATTTATATCTCTGGTGACTCTTCCCATGAAGTCAGTAGACGGATTGAGAGAGCATGGGGGGTCATGAGGTCACTGGAAAGGGGTGTGTGGCGCTCCCGATATCTTTGCAAGAGGACGAAGGTCCAAGTTTTTAAGAGTCCTGGTGCTCCCTGTCTTGCTATATGGCTGTGAGACATGGATGCAATCCAGTGAGCTGAGACGAAGACTGGACTCCTTCGGTACTGTGTCTCTTCGGAGAATCGTCAGTTACGACACTGTCGCCAGCCGGGATCCCGAGGAGTTTCATCATGTGGTGGGTGTGGCAACATGCTGCATCAGCACATGCTCCCCAACCTGACCAGACCTGAATGCACAGTGGGTATTACACTTTGCTTACCACAGTGTCCCGACTGTTCGCCGCAGTTCCAGTGCAACGCCCAATGATCTTATCGATGCACTTCTTGTGAATAGCTGCATTGCATTCTAAGATAGAGGAAACCACTTTGACTCAAACTGGCAATTGAAACATTAGATTGTTAAAAAATAATACTATAGATTATATGGGCACTGGAAACATAGATCCACATACGAGTTATATATGTTTACTTTAATATAATTTAATTATTTCACCATTTATGTCACTGTATAAAATCTGCAGAGCAAACTAGCTTACTTCACAATTTTGACTTGTGTTATGGGTACATTGTGGGTAATACCTACCTCTGCACTGGTAGCCTTGCTTATTAAGGCCCCTACAGAAAAAGAAATGTAGGAAAAGTGTTAACTGCCCTGTTTTCCCAAGTAGGACAATGCTATCAGAAAATGAAGGTTAAATATCTCAGTATAAGCAGATAGGAGAGAGCACAGGGTAAAACTACATGCTGTTGGAACACAACAATGTATTCCCCAGACCCCCCTCCCATCTCACCACTACTCCTCCCATCCCCCACCCCCCCAACCTCTATCTCTAGCCCTCTATCTTAGGCAGTACCTAATTTTTCATAGCATCCATTCATTATATCGCACCCACAATAAATTTCACCACATGAAAACACTGTGGTACACCACCTAAATATATCCTACACACACTCCCCACCTCCCCAAAAAAATCTTTATTAAAAGTCTAAAAGTCTAACTTTGTATGACTTGTCTCAATATAATCCGGTCTGCCAGATCTAAAACTCACCAGACAAACTCGCGGCACACAGAGCAGAAGGTGGGCTGCCGGAAGAAGGTGGCAATGAACTCATGGTTCTTGATGTTGTGAACCTTGGCTTGCTTGATAGCACCACGACGTCGGTTCAGTGTTAGGGCCTCCTGCTCCTTGGCGGGCTGCTTGTTCTCTGAGGATACAGCAACAAGGATGGGTCGCAGCCCTGTTCGTGTGAACTGAAAAGTCTTAAGTACCATAAATGCAGCTTAAAACAAATGGCTGAAATTGAAATAAACTGACTGACTGAAATCAAAACACAAAACACAAGACAAAACACAAGGTAACAAGTTGAAGAGAAGGCATATTGCAGAAAAAGTTAAACGAACAACATGCAAACTGTGATTTTAAGCAAAAAACAAGCATTTTAATAAAAAAAGTCAAGTGAGATTAGACTGTGGGTGAGACACTAATTTTCCGTTTTGCTGTAGTAGGTCTTTTTACACAACTCCTACGCCTAATGTCCACTAGGAGTGGCCTGCCAATGCTAAACATGTTGCATGCAGAGGAGGTGCCAACCCGGGCATGTACACACACAGGGGTCTAAAAATACCACAGTCTGGGCTGCTTTTCAGAAAAAGCTGGCGGTCGGTGACATTGGTGAGGCCCTTCCTCAGAGTTCCTGAGCTAACAGCAGACTCAAGGAGTCGATCAGAATTTGGTTTGGAAATTCTCCTTCCCCTGGAGTGAACATGCGTTTACACCTACCAAATTTGTTGTTACTTTTTAACAGTATACCAGCTTCACACTTGGACTACTAAGTTTGGTCATGCTCAGAAGGGGTGGCAATGAGTTTAGAGAGAAATAAATACCAGTCAGAACAGAATAGGTCAGCAAAGTTTAAGGCTGTGGGATTAATTGCAAACAGCATGCTTACATTTAGAGTGCAGAAACTATGACCCTTATAGATCTTCACTTCTGATTATGGAGTCACTTTCGTCTAATGTACTTATTTCCAGTCCTTTCCCATACAATAAAAATGAATATTTTCAGTGCCCTACATTTCAGCAGTCTTGGTTAAACTTCAAGCTATGCACTCACTGTAAATACCCTGTCAGAACCATAGGAAGAAAAGATAAAAGAAAAGAAAAGATAAAGCAAAGTGACAACATAGCCCGTATAATCACCTGACCTTTGACCCCACTCATGTGACTTAGGATAAAATGGATAGAAAGGTTACAGCTACACAGCCAGTTATGCAGATCGTGTGCGGGCATGTCCCTAGAACAATGCCTAGAGTTCATTCAGCTGTTGTCAGTGTAAAATATTTGTCCTTAATTGCTATTGCGTACCTTGTTTTCTGTTGTATATGGTACTGCGTGTACTTAAACTGGCAAAAAACACAGTATTCAGTTTTTTTTTCTAGCAGTGTAAATAAAGGTAAATAAAGTAAAATTAGGCTGGTGGAGCAAAGAGGACCTTAACTGAACTCATGCAGGGTTTGCGTCTGTATGTGTGGCTGTGAATGTGAAAGAGAGAGAGTCCTGTCTGTTTCTGTAATCCTACCAGTATCTGAGTCTTCCACCAAGTACTGCACTGCCATCATCACCTTCCCCGAGGGTTGCAAGTCAACCTGAACATGCAGACAAGCTATTAATACTAAAACAGGCAAAGACAATTTTGCATAATAATGTTTAACAAAAGCAGGTCACACACAAACACACACACAGATGCTTACCCAGAACTCGGCACGCCCGCTGGCCTTCTTACAGCGCTCTGCCAACACGGACACACCCACAGTGACCTCAGACAGTGGCTCCTCGGCTGTCTTCATGAGCAGCACCTGCAGGACACGGCCCTCGTAGATGTGGGCGTCGAAGCAGGACTTCCAGGCCGGGTACATCGTGGGCTTCCTCTGCACCAAGGTCTTTCCACGTTCTGTTGGGTGAGAGTACGAGTTAAATCATGTAGATGCGGGGGTGGGGGCTTTCTTCAAATTGCACATTTGTTCTTTATATAAACATCAGAATTATTACAAGACGGCAGCACAGTGGCTCAGTGAGTTGCACTGTGGCGTCACACCTAATGTTCATAGCTTTGAGCCCAGACCATGGCTCAGTGCATACGAAGTTTGCAGATTCTTCCTGCATTTGCTTAGCCTCACGGTGGGATCTCTGGTGCATGAACTATTCTGAACTGTGCTTTGCAGTTCATTGTGTGTGTATTGTGTGATATACAGAGCATGCCTTGTGCTATGGTTCCTGAAATGGTCTCCAAGCAAAACTGTGAGTCTGTGCCTATGCAAAATGCATGAATGGACCAGGCCAGTCATTATGACAAGTAGACTTCAGAGATCAGAATTACCTTCTTTGCAAAAAGAAGAGAAAAAAGAAGAAATAAGCAGTTCCTTATTTGATGAATAATTCAGATTAATGAAACTATTCTGCTATTTTGTTTGTAGAAGAGCAGAATGTAGACTATTGTTGACATTACTGGTGGTTTTCCTAGCAGAGCTGTTGTGGAGTTAGCTTTCCATCTAAGGGCACATCGAGCAGGACCAGTGAATGCGAGTTGGCAGCTATTAGTGCCTTTGTTACTTTAGAGAGAAAAAGACAGGGACTGGATAAGAATGCCAGCTTCATGTTTGTGTAAGCCGGGTGGATGACCACACATGGATTTATGTGTGTGTCTGTGTGTGCGCAAGACAACTGGCAGGACATGATTTTCACCTGTGTTGAGTGACTCCTTCATCTTGATGGCACAGAAGGGTGGGTCTGCCAACGGGGGGAGGGCGCCAAGGTCAAAGGCATTGAAGGCAATCCGCAGGAAGGGAGCCATGGCGACGGGTCACCCAGCAGTCTGCTAAAGATAAACCCCACCATTAATGCACCTATATACCGACCCAACATCACCATTTCAGAGAAGACAGCTGTGGTTAAGCCACACCGCAGATGGAGCATATTTAACAAACATCTATGCCACAGAACCAGTAGCAGCAGCACAGGGATACTGCAGAGCTCTGGACAGCCATTGGAATAACTGAGGGGGGGGGGGATCAACCCAGCAAGATGGAGGGATGGTAGAATAATAACACTCATTTAAGCTGGAATGCTTCTCTGAAGTGCTGGAGGGGAAACAAAAACACCACTCAGTTACGCATATTTGTACGAAACTGAAGTGAAAGCTTGAGCTGAGCTGATAGTATGGGTCCTCTTACCAAAGTCAAAAAGGCAGCGGGGAGGGGAGGATTTGAAACGTTTAGACCGAAGGTGGCGAGTAGCAGGGCTGTGGGAGGGTTTCCTGGGAAGGGCAGCCAAGCAGTAGGTCCATTCTGCACCCACGCCTGAAAGCCTCCACCCGCCACAGTGCCCTCGCTTTCACTGAACCGCTATTCAAACAACACCCACTTCCTAAAAGTCAACACAAGCACACTACTGCTTTTAATACTAAAGATGCTGCTGGTCCGTGTGCCAGTAGTTAGGTGTGTGTGTGTGTCTGTGTGTGTGGGGGGGGTGTCTTCACCTGGTCTGCACCTGTACAGACAGGCTGTACTGCAGGCTGCAGAGACACCATATGCGGCACTGGATGCATTTATTCATAGTCACATGCTCTGTTAGCCTGTGAGACACACTGCAGCTGCGAGCTATGCATTTAGAGGATGCCAAGGACACAAAGCAGCCCCTGTGTCAGGGTCATATGGCACGGCAGTGGCACGAACTGGCAGTAAGAGCACACAGAGCACAGCGAAACTGGCGCCAGCAGCAAGGCTCCTTGCTCCCTGGTAGCTATCAGCTCACCCTGACCACAAGTTCTGGGGGTCTCTGTGCTGCCCGAGTGCTCTTGCATGTATACTGAAATGTACATAACACGAATAGTTTGTTTCGGTCTTAGGGGAAGGTCTTGGGCCTATTTGGCCAGGGTGTTTGTCTTTGTAATGCTATCTGCATGAGATAAAAATACAGGAAACCTCAGACAGACTTGGGTCACTAAAGCTTTAGGATGATCAATCTGATCATGAAAACCCCTCCCCACCCCCCACCCCCCACACACACAGGATCTTGGCTTATGTGAGTTTCTGATGTTGGATGGTCTCTATAGTATATCAAAAGTTTCTATGTGGAAAATTTTCTGAAGCCACCCTTGTCTTTGGTGGCTGAAGGCATCTTTTGTCACTATATAACTGTACTAGTGGTGTCTGTGGTCATAAAACAGGAAATGCAGCAGATTCTACTTCCTCCAGGGCTTGTTTAATATGCACTAAATATATGTTGCAGAATCTTAATTGCAAATTTTCTTAAAAAGACTGGAGTGGAATTACCTTACATACTTGCAGGCAAAACTGTAAGAAAACAATAAAGACTAACTGGCGTTTGTGGTACATATTACAAATATTAACATAATATTAAGCATACTTTCATCTTAGATCAAATATTAAATTAAGTGCAGTGGGCAAAAGGGCAAAACAAACGCAAAAAGACATACACTGCAGGGGAGGAAACAAACACACAAATCACAAAAAAAAATATATACAGATGTTCAGCTAAGCATGTAAATGCCATGAAAACATACACGTCGAGTCATGCTGGATTCGGGGGAGCATTACAAAGGCAAGGAGCTCCAGTGACACCGCAGGCATTACAAACAGGGCTTGTCTGCCGGTGCTTTCAGAGCTAACTCATCAAACAGGGAAGTTATGAAAGGCCGTGAGTCACTGTGGAGCATGTGTGCGACTACACTTCCTGTTCTGCTATGCCAGCTTTATTTACCTCCCGGAGTCGAATAGAAAATGCTGCTCTTCAGGAAAACGTACATTCTAATGCAGTTAGTGGACAACAGCTGTTAACATTTAGCATCTTGTTCTCATGTAACCACCTAACATTTTAATTCACTCCTTGAAAGTCATCTCCTTTCTAATTCTGAGCTGATCGATGACTGATATGTGCCCCCCCCCCCCTCAAGTGCTATCTGTCTTGCAAACCACACCTGTGTCGACAAGCCGTTCACCAATTGAATGTTTATGGAGCATAATATGGTCTATATATATAATATATAAGTCTACCCAACAGGGCTCAGAGGCCCGAGGGAAAACAATTAGAGGCCTGCAACTGGAGGGGGCTGGGAAGACAGGTGTGACAGCTTTTTACCAGTATGCCACTCTATGTCACCTGACATACCTGTTACTAGCAAGGGAATGTAGAAGACGAGTAGTATTTTTTTGATCGCTCACAGAAAAGTGAAAGGTTCAACCTGCAATGAAATAATGATAAAGGACAACAGAAACCTCTGAATTGGAAAAGGTAAATATTTATCTGTCACACTATTGACACACTGCTTACAGCTTTTTAGATGGACAAACAGATTAGGGGTCTGGCTCACAGTGGTCTCACAGGGGAAGCAGCCAACATTCCCCACAGCCTGATAGTGAGTGCCCTCAGAGCACGCGCGCACACACACACACATGCAGACACACACACAGACAGCAACAGGCAGGCACAGATTACTAGGATAGCTGTTAGCAAACTCACCACTGGAAACCTCAGGAGGTTTTCTTGCACAGAGCTAAGACAGCTGGAAAGGCAGGTTAGCCAACCTGTAGCAGTAAATTATAAGAATCCCCACCCCTACTTCATGAAAATAAAGATTTTTAATGGCACCTGTAGTTAAGCAATCACCAATATAAGCAACTTCTTTTCCCACCCAACGTTGGCTCAAGAGAGAAAAATTGTAATGACATCAATTTTATCATTATCTTTATCATTATTTCATTGCAGGTTGAACCTTTCACTTTTCTGTGAGCGATCAAAAAAATACTACTCGTCTTCTACATTCCCTTGCTAGTAACAGGTATGTCAGGTGACATAGAGTGGCATACTGGTAAAAAGCTGTCACACCTGTCTTCCCAGCCCCCTCCAGTTGCAATTCATAGTAGGCTGCCTCTGCTGTGCCTTCAGTGACTCTGCTAACAGGGCATGCAAAGGGGAGAGATCAAAGGTGCATGTAGGATCAGGTGTTGTCGCAGTTCCTTGCCCGTGGGATGGGCTCTCCGCAGTCCGGAGTCACCATGCTCAATGAGCCTAGTGCTTGTGTTGCTGTGAGACTCCTGTGGAATGTCCTTCAAATTGTGATCAATGTAAAAAAAAAAAAAAAACTATAAATGTCAACTGATAGCAACGACATTTATGTTTTGCAGAGTTTAAAAATAAGAAAAGCAGCAATCAATATACTATTATATGCAAGTATATAGTAGAGTTGGATCAATACAACAATTTTGACTTTTATACCAATACCAGCTTAGGCACCTCAATATCAATACCAAATCAATCAATACTGTACAATATTCCCATTTTAATATTATACTGCTTTGAAACAAATGGACCCATTTATGAATTAAAACAACAGCAACAGCCTCTAATATAGTTTTAACATTATCAACGAAACGCATAGATTAAACAAACTCAATTCAATACATAGATTCTAATAATAATTTGGCCTCAGCACATCTGACTACCTTTAAATTTCTAATATAACTGAAAAGGATGAGTGAGAGACAGATGCATGCAGCATACTGTGGGTGTCACCATTTCTCACTTCTGTCACCCTGGTCATCAACTAGAGGCAGGCAGTACACAACAGCAGCTTCCATCTTCTATCGATGTAGCTTCTCCACACAAGAGATATGTGAAATGAGTGTGACTGTGTCTCTCCCCAAAGCGCTATGTGACATAATTGCTTGAATATCGAAATTTGCAAAATAATAGAATTGTACCGTTTAAAATTTTTGGTATTGCGATATGACATTGATATCAGTATATCAAACAACGTTAATATACGGGTGGTTTGTTTTTGTTTCATCCATCAATTTATCCATTGTCTAACCAATCATCCTGATTAAGGTGGTGGGGGGCCTGGCAGTACAGGATACAAGGCTGGGATCCACCCTGAATGAGAGGCCAGTCCATTTAAGTTTTTCCCAGCGCATATTAACCAAAAATAACCAAAGGTGGAATTTATTTTTGGCTCAACTGTCCCTACAGATTTGTTTTTTAAAATGTACTAAATTAGAAGTTATCCCAGTTTCAGCTGAGTTCTGTTATATAGATACACCGTTCCAGCTATCACCAAAAAGAAATCCACCCTAACCCTACATAATACCTCCCGGCTGAAATTTGCTGGTCAGGTGACTACACAGCAAAGTGTGTGACCATCTTTAGGACTTACATAACTCACAACACCTACCCAGAAATAAACAGCTACACTCAACACACTGCTGGTAAAAGCAAGAGCCTCTCCTGAAATATCTACTACATTTCTACCCTGAAATGTCTCACAAGCATCAATGAACAAATTTTTTATTTAATGGGTTACAAAACCTGTTAATTAACCTGTAAAGGAAGTGAGGTAAAGTGTAGCCCATTGTAAAGTGAATGTAATTCAGCAAAAGCCCTTAATTTTATTTACCGAGACATACAGACACTGCAACTGAGAGCCAGTAAATACACCTACATCCGAGTGCAAACAGAACCCTGGTGTTCATGGATCAGCTTTGCTAATTTGGCAGCTGCCCTCAGGGACCCCTCATGACCACAGAGGACCGACTGACGTTTCCCCTAGCGACAAGCTAGCGCTACATCAACAACAGCTGAGGCTATGACTATCAACAGCAGTCAATAGGCCCCAAGGGCATCACCAGCTGTTTTTGTTTAAAATAAGGGTCGGCGCAGGGTTTTTTGCCACTGCTTTTAGTGTGCTGCCTTTGACCAATGAGAACTCATGCACTGTTGTGCCCACCACAATTGCAGTTATGTAAGCTTGCTTGCCCACGTTCCACTCCCTGCCTCAGATAAACCACTGCATCCTCCATACTGGTTCCCCGGACAGAAGAAGCCCCCGCATACAATAAAATTAATGACAACTTTAAATTTAGTAAGAGAACTCTTTATAAACATGTGCCATATACAAATCCCATTGGCCTTTTTAAGTCAAAGCTAAAAACAGCCCTCTGAAACAAAATAATTATGACCTTCCACGCCCCCCCCCCCCTTCTTTTCAGGTCATCTCTGAAGTTTGGCAAAAGCTCAAGAACAGAAAGGCTGAGAAGAACGACCAGGACTCCAATAATGGCGTCTAAGGGGCAAAGAGGCAGACTCTGTGATCAATAACCCAGCAGAGGGTGAAAGAGAGCAGAATGAATGGTGGAGGGGGGGGGGCTTCTTCCTAGTCCAAACTAGGCAGTCCTGGGGAAGCTGCAGAGAGCACTCAACAACACTGTGCAGCCATACAGCCCTGCCCACATTAGGCACACAGATGCACACAATAGCCCCTTTAACTGCTCTCTCACATTCCTCTGGCAGTTAACTATACAGTATATATCGAGAGTGGAAGGGAGAGAGAGCAGAGGAGCAAGCAAGAGAGAGGGAGAGAGAGAGAGAGATGATTTTCCATACAGTTCACCACTGTTGAATCAGGAGTCAATTTAATCTCCCGAATCTATGAGCCAGATGAATGACTGGCTCCGTTTCAAACCCAGTACAGCCTGCTGGACCTCACTGCACCACCTTTTCAGCATGACCCAGAGGTGGCCATCCAGAAGATTTTCTAGTGCCAGCAAGCAGGTCAGGACCTGGGCTGCAGCCAATCCAGACAAACTGGAAGGTTGAGCCGCTAAACTGAAACACCACCCAGAGTTACTCTTGAGCATCCACAGCTGCCCATAAAAGCATCAAGCCAAACCAGCCTAGACAGACAGTGTAACACTGACAGACTTTTCATAAACATGCAGAGAACCAGAGACAGAGCACAAAGCCAAGCCACTGAGATCAAAGGACAATACATTTATAGCTAACATAAACCTGTTCGTGATCACTTTATGAGAGAGCCTCAAGAGAGTGTGTGCATGGTGATGGCCTGGCATGCAGTCCAGGGTGTTCCCTACCATGTTGCCTGTGCTGCCTGGGATAGGCTCCAGGCTCACCATGACCCTTTTCCGGATAACTGGTTATGGAAGATGGATAGTTTTCTGCTGTATTAATGGGTGACTAATATTCCAAGTAAGCCAAAACATATTTAGAAGATAATGCATTAAAGTACTTTTGACCAATAAAGCATTTACAATTTCTATGTGCATCTGTGCCTGCTTCATGCCTCACTGCTGTAGTTTCAGCCAAACAACTGCATGCAGTTAAGATGTGCCATTGTATGTTTTTGGCTGCTGCCCTACTTGCAGAACTGTCATTCGTGCGAGGTCCCTTCCAGGTGAGAGAGATGCCCTAAAAACAGTCTTGTCTTTATGTCATCGGCAGAATAGTAACCAATATCTCTATATCTTCTCGCTGTAACGGCCAACTGCTTCCCTTAAGAATTAAAGAGTTTTCTTTGGCTCCTGCTGCACACGGAAAGCCAGGGAAAGAGGGAGTGGGTGCGTAATATAAGTAATACTCTGTCTGATAATTACAGACATCTTAAAGATGTCATGATGACAGCTGCGTCTTGCTGCAGCAGCGTTCTCTTGCACAAGGAACACTTGTACCAGACTCTGAGGGCAACAAAATCTCCTTCACCCTGCACCCCACCCAATTCAATCCACAACTGCAGGCTTCCCTGAGGTTCACGCTTAAGGTGTCATGCTTGCCATGCCCCTGCCTGAACACATGGCCAATGTACTTCCACAGAAGAGGCAGTAAATTCAATGGCATGCCAACACAACGGGGCAGGGGACAGGTCCGTGAGTAACGCTGCATGCCTAGGATTGTCACAGGACTCCATTAGGAATCTCTTTGCAGGTGGATTGAGAAAGGACAAGTATAATGTGAAAGCTGGCTTATATTTAATCGAAAAAAGTAGAAAATTAGAAAGCTGTCGATATAGCTAGGAAAACAAATAAATTGGGGAGACAGGAAGGTGTTACATGGAGGCAGATTGAATCTGGGCTATGTTCTCAGTGACCAATTTATGGTAATTTATTGGGTTCTCCTGGAACTGCCAGGCTCTAGATTTGACGGCATTCTTCTCACTGGGGACCATGACATATGACCTTGACAGACAAGCATGCTGTCCCCATGGGGGACAGGACTGATTCCCGAAACCCACTGACAAGTGAAAAGCCACCCTCTACCAACTTACAACAGGATTTCTGCTTCCTCTGGCTGGTGTAAGCAGGACTGCCCGTCATCCTCTGTGCAGACCAGCCCCTGCTACTCCTCCACCTACCGGTAATAAGCCTGAAAATTTCAGCAACAAAAGAAACGATGCAGAGGTGGGCCAGCTGTGAGAACTGCATCCTTGTCGGGTTTACTTCTGCATACATGAATCAAAGCAAATCGAAATGCTTCTACCCAGTAATTAATCAATCCTCTGCTGAGTGTCTGGCAAGGGCCTGAACACCCACAGGAAATCCATACAGCATAGCCCCAGAATGACCAAAGCTACACAGTACCAGTGCCATGTCAATACCCCCTCATCAAGTACTCTTTATGTTCTGCTCACGACTGGCATTTTCAGGAGCACCGGTCCTCTTGACCACACAGATATGATGAGGCACGCTGACCTGTACAGGCTGTATGATAGTGCTCCACCAACAAGATGAAACAGCTGCAGGTAGCATCACAGACAGCTCCATCTACTCAAAAGGGACACCACTGGTGTCAGTGAATGGCAGCAGCATCTGTGTGCTCAGGGAGTGTACATCCCATCTGTGTAAATTAAAGCGCAATTTTTTCTTGTAAATGGAGAAAAAATCTCTTTAAGTGCAGACCGACCATTTTATTGGATTGAAAAGACGTGCACTCAAGGTGGGACAACCCGCAGGGTTTACTCATCTGTGCCAAATTACACCACCTGGAAAACTTGACAAGCCTCAACTGAAAATAGCAAGCATCCAAATTAATAAATAATCCTGCTCTAAATGGGCCGGCTATGCCTGCATCGCCACGCAATGTCGGCGGCTAATGTCTGCGTGTCAGATTACAATGTGCGGCTTTGTTCAGCTAACTTTTGATTATGAAGCAATTGTGATGCTTCCACCTCAGTTATTAATGTAGTAGATGTTGCGGGGGGAGAATCCTGACCTCTACTTCAAGTTCATTTTGTTAGCTTCTACTGACCAGTGCTCCTACTGGTAGGGAAACACTTTCTAGGAAGGTGGCAGCTGGATTGCCCCTTTTCTAGCTAAGGTGTCTGGACACGCTAAAGAATTTTGCCTCAGAAGACTTAGTGGAGACAGAAATAGAACAAGAAACACTCATACAGTTTCTCTACGATCTACACACTTTCAGTCCACATACAACCCAGTGTGGACAGATAAATGCAGGCACATGGATGCTATGTAAACAAACACACACACACACGCACGCACACACTCGTGCACATAATCCATGTATCCATATCTTTATAGGCACTCTCCGTTAATTTCTATGGGCATAATCCCAACTATGACAACATTAATCCCTATCCAGCCCTAACATTCACTGTAAGTAACCAAACAAAATACAAGCCTTTTTGCATTTTTAGTTTTCTGATTGCAGTCACAAATATTTATGAAATTGAGGTTATCCTTGTGGGGACAAAAAAAAATGTCCCCACAACATAAAAAGTTACAGGCTTTTATCACATTGTGTGGAAATCTGGTCCATACAATGTAATAATTACAAGAAAAGAAACAAACACACATACACACCTTTACATCTGTGAGGGAGACCCCCATTGAGTGTAAAGGAGGAAGAGCTTTAGCAGCAAAGAAAAACAGTGACATTTAGATGCAACAACTTGAAGCCATTTGTGGTATTCTTGTCAAACTGGGGATTACCACAAGGCGACAGTAAGGGAACTGATGCATGCATAATAATGGTTAAGTCCTGACATCTGGCAATCAATAAATTTAATCAAATGAAATGGAAATTTCATTTCAACTTTTAACACACTGCTTTTATATAATAAGCATTTAATCAAATATTGCAACATATACAGAATTGTACTAATTCGATTTTTCACCATTGTTTTATAATTGACATTAAAAATAAACATATTATTTTTAATTTAAACCTTTAGGGTTATTATATTCAGTGCCAAACACTCCGTAGCAGCACTGTATTAACATGCAGCATAACATAAGCAAAGGGGCAGGGTGGGGAGTGAGTGGGCCAAAGGTTATTTGGTTTTTGCAATTTGGGACAAGTCCAGCACATGGAGTACAGATGATCTGCATAACACTCTCCAGTATTTCAGGACACTGCAGGGGCAGTAAATGACAACAAACAAAATGATTACAGGGCCTCCACAAACCTCCCTTCACCCTAAAATGCCCACAAATTTGGGCAACAAGTCACCAGCTTTGTGCCAGGTTTGGTCATGTTGGTTTGTTTGGATCTCCAAAGCCCCAATTTTTCATTTCCCATCTCTGAGAAAACTACAGAGGCAGCGGCACTAAATATAATGGCAGCCTCTCATTACCTCCAGCACAATTATCCTGGATCAAGGCTGTTATCTAATCTCAAGCAGCCACCATATTACCAACATGTTCCTGGAGGCAAAGTATCCCTCTTTGCCAAAGGCTACTCAGAGGACATACTAGGCACAAGTTAGGGAGCATACAGAGGAAGGGTGGTTGGTGGTATAGGGAGATGACCGGGAACTGGCTGTAGGAGAAGCAGGAGGCCATGCTGGGGCAGCAGTGTGTGCAAGACGCCTCGAACCAGCAATGTAACAGCATGGGCGTCTTCCCCGCTTTCTTACTTATTTCCCTGCAAATGATCTTGGAAAGTAGCCAGCTAAGTCTCAGGTGCTTCATTGCATGCTGCAAATGCCGTTACATTTGTGGACCAGGACTGTGGAAACCTAGCCTAAGTTAGACTGACTATAGCTTGCCACTACTGAAAACGTGTAGTTAGATATTGGCCGCACCCCCAGGAAACTCTTCACCAAACCAAAACAGGCTAATGGCTCTTGAGGTGTCATTCTGGCTCCCATGGAGCCCCCTGCTGTTTAACGCAGCAGTGACCCACCCTTGTTTGCTTTTCCCTCTGCCAGAGGACTTTAAAGGCACTAGAGAAACAACCTTTACTCTAAGAACAGCAACACCCTGAATGAGGAGACAAAACATCTCGCACTGGTACCAAAAGTTCTACTCAGATAATGTGAAGGAAAAAAAAGGTTTGTGAAGAAACCTAGAAGCAAAAAATACTGGTGTGACTTTGAATTCACCTCAGGTAATTCACATATAGCTCACATGACTGAACAGAACAACATGAATTACTCTAGAAAAATCCTGTATCATAAAATAAAATTACAAACATCTTGAGGCAAGGATCAAGACTGGGTTTTAAGTGTTTCCGATCTGCTTTGTAGCGTTATTCTAAGAAGCAGTGAAAGTGAAGCCGGAGTTAGATAAACCGAACTGGGTCTGTAACAGAAGCACCAGCACATTGCGACCCCACTTTGTAATTGAGTACAATGGGCAGGACAGTACACGTTTCTGGGCTTGTAGTATCAAATCACAAAAACACTGCCTCAAAGGGCCAATGTAAACGTGAGGAGGGAGTTGGCCGCTTCCCCGAACTACCCGGCAATGCGGAAGAGGGAATTAGACTTTCCTATAAAAGCCGCCAACTAATGGCAATTCACATCACAGGCGGCAACGGGATATTCACGGTGAAGTAATGTCCTTCAAAACAGAATAACCGCAGGAATCTGCCTGCGGGGCGTTACTTGTCACACAAGTGCCGGATCGGGAGCCGGAGGCGTTTTTAGCCATTTCAAAGGGTTGGCGAAGAGTGGAGCCAAATCGACGACATCGCAGAAACCACAAGAAGGGGCAAGTGTCGGAAAAGGCCAGCCACGGTTCACTCTCTACGTACATACAGTGAGACAGTGGTGACTTTAGCTGGATCATAAAGACATCAGGCTACAAGCCGTAAAGGTGCTGCACCGAAGGTAAACGTCTAGCCTAGAACGAAGTGAAGTACCCCAACTTAAATAGTTCATGCATTAAATGCCTGATACATTTCACGGACATCTTTTTGGCTTTACATTAGAAAATGGTACGTATTTTGTGAACTAAGAAATGTATTTTCTTAAAATCTGTCAGAACACGGAAAAAGGACGTAAATGAGGAAGACCTAGAAGACCAGAGGCTCTGAAGAGCTCCCCAACACAATCCACGCAAGTGGCTTATTCACACGAAACACGAGGGGGAACTAAAGCTGAAAAACTCAACACACTTTTCGTAAAAAATTAAGAAACCATGATTTAGGACATAAGGGGGGCTAATATAAGACTCCACCACACTTGCTACGCCCAATTTGTTAATCCCCCAGACGCGTGTCAAAGGCTGGGTGGCCGCATAACATTAACTAACAGACACACACAGACACACACACACAGCCCCCACTCGCTGAACACCTGGTAGTGGAGAAGTCTATAACTGTTCCTGTTACTACAGGCAAGATCTGCATATAGTAATCGTCTGACATAACTTCCCACTGATCCTCTATTTCTCCTTTTAGTCTATTTTTTCGAATAGAAAATCATCGGTTCTTTCGCCAACTCGCTGCCAATTAAGCTTTCCGTACATTTATGAAGGCGTCGAGACCTCAGTAACATTCCTGATTCATTCAGCAATCCCACGCTTCGGCTCCGAAGTCAGCCGGATTTCAAGATTAGGCCTTCGCAGCTAAGAAGAGTGTCAAGTTCAATGCGAACTGATTATACGAGATGTCCTGTCGCCACTACGCGCATCACAACGCGAAACATGTTAGTCACCGAGAGGACACTTAAGCGCTAACTAACGTTTAAATTCTGTATTCGTATTCTTTCTTTCCCGTGCAGCGAGTTTCATTCCAGCAAAAACAAACTTTTTGAACAGACTTACGTCCTCTCGAAGCGACCGATGAAGCCTTTCGATGCGTTTCTCTTTTTTCTTTTTAGTCTCTCTCTCTCTCTCTCTCTCACTCTCTCTCTCTCTCTCCTCCCTTCGTCCGCTCCCTCTCTCGCCTCGCGAGTCTGTAGCCTGTTTGAGGAAGTACCGCTCGCTCGCAAGCTCGTGGGCAGACTGGGCTCGTGACGTCGACCAGGTGCATGTATACAAGCTCACACCCGGACACGCGCATAGGGGCGCGGAGACTGTGCCGTAGTCCTGGTGACACCCGTCTAAGTCACATCAGTATTTTAAAATTAACTTTTACCCCAGCAGTTAGAAAAGTAAAGAAAAGAAAGAGATACGCCGTCTAAAATGGAATGCTGCAGTTTGGCGGACTTCCCACTGTTTTCGCTTTTTTTCTGGTCGCTCCCTATCCACCATTGTCCAACATTATACTCATTTTCGATATTAAGTTTTTTGTATTCCAGTAACATAATTTCCTCGATATTTCCTCTTCTTAACATATTGTATATATTAAGAACTTCTTTTTGTCCGTTTTAACGGCAGAGAAATGTTATAAAATATCCTGATTGCCCCTTAGTCAGTCTGTCGCAATAACTACAGTAAGTAACAATACAAAAAGTCGCGTTTAGAGGTAAAACGGGTATTACAGTAAAGAGGAAACGCTCTGTTACGTACTCTAAAATGTTCCCTTTTTCTGCTTATTGCACTGAAGATATCATGTTCTGAGATCTGCAACTCTAGTGGAGGTTATACTCCTCTGGCCTTACTGGCAAACCGCAATGCCCGAAATGCTGTCCTAGATTTACTATGCGGCAGTGCGGATAAATGTTACTGAAAGTAGCTGGAGTGTGGAGCAATGTTAAGGCATGTTTTGGTAGTTATAGATCGAATGAGATACCTTATTTTTTTCTGGTAATATGAGTAACCATTTGTACTTCATTTTTTACCGTTAAACGTCATGCAGTCTACAGTCTCATTGTTGTAAAATTGTTCAAATGTGTAAACGCTTCTATTTGACTAGAATAATAGGTGTATGAAAACATTATGATCCCTGAAAAAACCCCTGCACCCCATGTAAGAGTAGTACTGCTTAAAACCCTGAGCTAAAAACCCTCAAAACCTTTTCTGCATTACTGCTTTGCTGGATTCATGCATGCTCCGTTGTGTTAATAGGCAACCAGTGCGCTTTATGTAATTCTCCACGTTTCCGAAGATGCCCAGGTTCAAGGACTCCACCTGTTTGCTGAAGCCCACAAGGGGACTCACTTACATAAATAGACCAAAAACAACACATTCAGCACTTTATAGCTATTGATATGGTACGGAATGAACTTTTAGGCTTTTAAGTCACAAAAAGCCATTAAATTGGAGATTTTTAAAAAATGTTTGGTAATTTGAGGAGCACATCTTCAGTAGGATTGTGATAACAGTGCTGTTAACTTCCTGCCCCATCAACTTGCTATGTAATGCTTATCTTTACAGTGTGGGCGTCCTTTCCCATCTATTTTTCTGCTTGCGTTCATATAGACTGCACTTTATGCACAAAGAACTCTTAGCTACATTAATGCATGCATTACAGAGTAGATACAGGCAGTATCACCCAGCAGGTTTCTTCCAAATTACATAACAATAAATTATCTGGGAGAGACTTATTTAAAAAAATAATTAAAGAATAACAACATCATTAATGATATTAAAGACAAGGAATACAATGAATAAAATAACAATAATATTATAACTGAATTTAGAGAATACATAATTATGTGCAGGGAAGCTGAATAATAATGAAAAAAGCTGATTGGTCAACTGGTAAAATAAAGCATCAGGAAGACCAGTACCCACTCAATGTAATCAATAAGAGAAAAAAAAAATCTCACTATTTGTTGCACTTCTACTCTGACACGGGCGAGTAAACATCATATTTGTGCCAATATCCCATATATTTCTTTTTCATTCTCAATCGACAACCATCATAAGCCTATGCTAGGTTTATCACAACATTCTGAAGGCTGTAAAAACACCAGTGACACCAAAATTTCGTTGCTTTTCGTATCTTTAATGTGCAAATATGTATGCATATGTGTATATTTCTGCATATATATCTCCATGCTTGTGTTTGTCAGGTCAAGGGAAGTGCAAGAAGGAAGAGTAACACTTTTTACATGAATTGTATTCATTGGATCAAGGCCTTATGGTTCCAGGAAACCTGCTTATCAGCTAGGCTTCCTGCCCTACCACAACTTCTGCACTTGACCGTTTTGGATTTTTTAAACAAAAAAATATTGGTTACATTCTTGTACAGACAAGTTATATAACCTGTTCATGTTTTTTGATGTTACTAGAAGCTTATTCGATTTGATTAAATGAAAATTACTGTTTAAATAATCATGCATTCCATTCAGAAATGTCTTTCCTCTAGTAGCAGTATCTCGGCACTATGTTTGTTGAGCCATTGGCAATAGGATAAAAGCATTGTTACGCAAACTAATAACTGCCAAAGTCCAAGATAATATCAGAGTAGTTTAAGGCTATCTGTATCACAATAAACAGTGATGCTTTACATTAACTGCACCTTCATAATGCCTTTATAATGCATTTTTAGACCATTTGGTGTACCGTCATAATGCATTCACAATGCAATCATAGAACAGCATGTAAGTAGAGCTTAGTATTTCTTAAAGCATTGCATTCATAACACTTTCAATGAACAGGATATGACAGCTTTAATATACATTGATAGCAAACATTATACACATTATGAATGCATTATGAAGGTGCACTTAATGTTCTATGAATGCATAGTAAAGGTACAGTTAATGCAGAGTGTTAGCTAATAATCTTGAAATGGTGAGTACGTAACCCCAAGGACACCTAAACTGGAGACTGCAATGGAAAATAAGTAGACAGAAAATTGAAAACTTTATCAGCACAGTTGTTTACCCACCCTGGTTTGGTGTTGAATGTGTTGCCGCTAAATGTGGTCAGAAAGACAACAATGTATTCTATGGATGCCCCCCCCCCAATCTGATCTTGATTCCTCCCACAGCCCCCAGCCTCTACAACCTCTAAGCCCCCTACACACTCTCCCCATCTCTCCAAGAGAATCTTTATTAAAAGCCCAACTTTGTGTGATTTGTCTTGGTGTAATCAGGTTCACCAGGTCTGCATCTGTGGTTGCCACCACTCAGTGACACCGCTTCAGTGTTGGTGTGGTTTGTCTTCACCAATACAACATGTCTGTAATGTTCAAAAACATTGTAGCTTAACCCTAACATAGTTCTGTTAGTCATAAGTACTTCAATCACTGTGCTATGTTTACAGTATGGCTCACCCCATTTGTAAACGTATACAGGGTCTGGCGCTTTATATGAAACTTCCATAAGACAAAGTCCAATTATGTATTTTTTGAAAAAAGTCCCCTTTCTGAGCTATTTCTGGTTTCTTCTTTTCTGTATCTCTGTTTCATATTATTAATTTCTAATGTAAACAGCCATATATACTGAAAGTTTCCTTTATCTGAAATTTACACTCAATGCCTCTTTTAGCTCATTAACATAAAATTAAAATGATAAACATTCCGTTTGTTCTGTACCAACACCATTAAGGTCTTCTTTCTTTTGAGCCAGCAGCAGGTACACCTCAATTACAGATATCCAAACCTCTGTACTTTTATCCACACTTTAGATAATTCATTGTAATCATCACCTAATGGATACCAGGAACTCCAGGGACTCCTAACTGCTTGTGTAATGAATTGAATACTTAAATTAACAGGTGAGATGGAGCTCCAGTCTGCAGGCCTCTGAGCACTGAGGGTCAGGGTTGCATACCCCTGCTGTATATGACCATGTGGACCAACCAGGGAAAAAGGAGACACCCGTAGGAATATTAACAAGATCAGTGTCAATTCATCACATCAGATAGATTGAACTTCTATCAAATTTATATGTGACAGTTCCCTATATGTGTTGTTTGGACTAAGGATAAATTAAGATGAATGTGAAATTAAGAATGGAAAAACATTAGACAATTTTTTTTTCTTTTTTCCACTCTCTGGTGTACCTATTGTGAATGAAAATCAGTGAAACAAGTGAAAGTGAGGTCATTTGTATTTCGATTTTATATAATTTTTATAGTTAAAACATGTAGGGAATAATTGTTGTTGACCTATAACAGAAAAATTTATCTGCAGTGGATACAGAAAGTATGAAATAATGTCCAATTAGCATTGCGGTGCTGTAGGTGACCTTTTATTATAAATATTCTGTTAGAACATCTAAGCATATCTATCCCGTGAGCTTAGTTACATAATTTGAAATACAAAGAAAATGGACACATAACCAGCTTCTGTCCATGTCCTGCAACTTCATGTTCTCATTGTCCCAAAAGTTGACAAATAGATGTACATGAGGACAATGTCCTACCCCAGTCTTCCTCGTTTTCATTTCTGAACGACATTTAATATACGAGGGTTTTACTTGTCTTGAAATGAACATATGAAATGCAAGGGGGGTGTCCCCTGCCTAATACCCTGCCACCGTCAATCAAATAAATGCATTAATATATGTCAGTATCAACACATTTGAGAAGAAATATGATAATTGTGTAAAATAGTGGTTTTGTGTAAAATCTTTACTGCTATTCTTTACACTTCCTGCCTTGCTATTGTTGTTCACGTAAATCTAAGAATGAAATCCCCATGAAGGACAAATATTAATAATGACTAGTTATCAGATATTAAGTATACATGGATGCCAACAAGCAGAAGATCATACACTTCTGGACACAGATCTGTTAAAAAAACTCTGGAAATTTGTTTTTTTTTTTATTCTGTTTTTTAGTACTAACACCGAAACCTGGAAACTCTGACAGCAACTAAGTTTTTTACAGATTGTTGAGCGGTATGTGAAACGTCCATCTGTCAGGTGTATCCGAAGGCTGAGAAATTCCCTGCCTGAGCCTACTGGTACTACTCTCATTGCCTTTGTGACAAGGGGCTGGTTCAGCCGTTACTTGTGCAAACACCTTTAAACATTGGGAGTGGTTCTCCTGCTAGCTGTAGTGTCTTTAGGTTTCTGGTGTAAATATACAATGTAAAGTCACAGTCAGCTTAGTACCCTTCCTTGCCATTATTATCATTTTGCCTAATTGGAACAGAATTCATAATACAAGTAACAGATGGTTTGCATGCAAAGGCATTGCTCTCTGTCATAGTGCCGATAGCTGGCAGTATGAATAGGCGAGCCCCTTGTGTGCAACTCAAAGAACTGTTACCTGAAACCAGGCTCTGACCTCTGTAGCACAGTGCAAGCAGAGAAAGCCAGGTAAAGTGGGACACAGAGCCGCTGGAGTCGAGCCAGGCGCAGTCCCTCCGCTCCACTCCCCTCTCCTCTTCCCCCCGCATTGCGGAAAGAACGCTGCTATGTGTAGATGAAGCGCAGACCCAGAAATGTCACATTAGGATAATTTATATTCTCCTTTTCTCAATGCGTCCTTTGTTTAAAATTTTTCAAATTTTACTGGTAGTCTGAGACTTAAGAAGGAAATCTGTAGTGTTGTTCTTTTAATACTTTATTATTCTGTTTTTTTTTTGATGGTCTAGATTATTATTCTTAACAACCTACTAATGGGCCAACAGAGTGGAGAATATCAAGAGTATAGATTTGGATATGGACAGTAGGGACGTGTCCCTACCTACACTGTAGGAGTACTGTGTGTGTTTAGGGGGGTGGGGGGTTCGTGGCTCGTTCGTAGCACCAATGTTGAAACCAAACCTACACCCTTGGAGACTATGCTCAGGACAGTTCAACATGCAACAAGAAAGGAATTGTTACGTGAAACCTGAATTATTCATGCAGTTAATTCATTGAAGATACAGTATGTCATGTTTGGTAATGATACGGCTTTTTTGCATGTGTTGTGTCATGTTCTGTTCCTTACGTCAGCCAGAATTGCAGCAAGACACTGAAACCCATACAAACATATACACCTGAGCAGAAACACAGAGACAGAGGTTAGCACACAATTATAATGACATAAAGATGCACATATAATGGAAATTGAGGGTTAATAACCTAAAAAAGACAAACATACAGCACACAAAGACCCTTGATCTAACTTGTCCTCGGTGTAATATGTTTAATCACAAAGATGCAATAGGACACTTTGTTGGGAAACCTAGCTCTTCAGACGTGATCAGACCCACAGGTCACGGCCAGTGGAGGGTGAACCAGAGAGATTTTTACCGGCGCCCTCTAGATCTTCCGGGAAGGTGATCTGAACCATGCACACAACAGTGGTTTTGCTCGCTGGCACCAACGAGCAGACCTGCCAAATCACAAGTGTCAGGCCAGGCATTCCCCTCTCTCCTCCCGTTCAGACACACCGCAAACTCCCTTTGTACTTAAAGCCATTGGTTATAGCTGTATAGGGGGAGCTGTCCTGCTGACTTCACTCCTCCCCTGAAAAATCCACACCCTCCCCCGTCTTCCACATTCAGCAAAATAATGCCATAGCTGAGTGGCAGCACTCACTTTGAAGCTGTTATTGTTGTGCTTAGGTGAGAAATAGTACCCAAAAACTGTATGTTTGTGTATACATATGTATGCATCTATGCAGTATGTATGTATATCATGGTCAGACTTGCCAACATTGCCTTGTTCCCCATGCTTCCTGGAGAAGGTTTCAGGTTTGCCAATTCATTCCAAGTGAGTTCATTTTCATATTTAGTAATTCATATGTGGTACTATTTCATAATTGAACAAATTCAGCATATCATGCACCCTTTTCTCTACTTTTCCAGGTGAGTGTTTCAATGATGCATAAACATAATATTTCCAGTAATAGAGGTGCTTGTTTGTGCACATGGCTCTTAAGCCTGTTGACACATTGGTATGAACCCAGCTCTCTGGGTGTGCCTTTTATGAGTAGATGCTACTTGCATTGAGAGTCAGGTGGAATGAAAGCAGAGTGGATTCTGGTCCATTTAGCTAAAAGCTTTTTGCAGCCCTGGGAGAGATTGAGCTAGGAAAATTAAAGGAAAATTAAAATAAAATAAAAGAAATGAAATAAAAGATGGTGACCTTGGTGAATGGTATTTTGGGGGGCACAATGGCTCATCATGCCTCCCCCCATGATGCTGAACCTGAATGACACCATGTTCATTTTCTGATCACCTTGTGTCATAAATGAATGGACGCCTAAGGCAGTTCAAGGAGTTGCACTGATTAGCAAACTTGACTCCTGTAATGATTATCACTCATTATCAGGGTATTAATACCAAGGTATTTGTTAATTTTCTGTGATGTAATGTTCCATGAGATTCAATATTCATTGAAAGTCAGGCAAGGCAAGAACTTTTAATGGGTGGCAGATTGATTCTTGGGTCCCTAAAATTATAGAATTACTATTATTTTTTCGTCCCACATATAAGTATGCATCACAATGACAAAGCAAAAGGTAGATCGTTTATTCCAGCTTTTGTACTCAGCCTGTTACGTCATATGAAAAGTTACAGTGTCCTGCACGTATCTGATCGGCCCCGACCACGCCCACCGTCACGTGAACCGCCACGCCTCCAGCGATCGCCATCACCAGAGGTCCGAACAGCTGCAGCGCGTGTTCAGTGATTAGCCGCCTGATTTAAGTCCAGCTCTGTCCTATAGCCCCTTGCGAAGTATTGGGTGCCTGCCCTGTACCTTGCGGGCCTTATGGCTGTTCGAGCCGGTCTGTGTTGTTGGGCTTCCGATTCTTGCCTGTGTGTTTTCTGGTTTGGGTTGCCTGGGCGATTGCATTCTGTTACCGATCCATTTCACGTACCTGCATTCTTCCCTTTGCATTACGTCTTCAGATTCGTTCCCTCTCTGCCTTACCGGTTTTGGCCCTGCCTGTCTCTGACGTGAGATGATTTGAGCTTCCGAATCCTCCCTATTTGATCATTACAGAAAGGCTAATGACTAGTGGAACGGTTGTTGATGAAGAGACTATCCTCGCTTCTGCCAAATTCATTGAGTTGCCAAGTCAGTTGTTCGAATATTTGTATATGATCAAACAGCATATTTTTTGACATTTCATATAATAAAATGACAATCATTTCCAGCATATTTTTGCCCTTTTTAATTTGGCTGTTTGATCAATGTTTCATTTTTAACCAATTTCAAAATTTGATTTTTCCTGTCATTTCCTATACTGTGACTTTAAAATATGTTACTATGCGTAATTCATAAGGTAATACAAAAGTGTAATATATTGCAATGACAATTATAAATGCGATGAAGGTAGAAATACGCAATACTGTGAACTAGATGAGTAAATACGTTTTATCTAGCCTCAAAGGAATAAACACACAATTCAATATCAGATCATCATGATCATTTAATCATTAATTTCATTGCAAGATATTTCAAAACCCAGTGTACTATAAATCCTGTCTCTCTAAATAGTGTGAGGTTGTGTGTGGGCGCGTGCACAATAAGAGGTTGAACAATAAATTGTCCTGTGTTAAAAATGGAACATGATGCCCATAACTTTCAAGTCCTTCAGAAAGAAAGAAAAAAATAACTTTTCCTCCTTTACCTCTCTCCCACAATTCTGGGTCAGCTGAACACCAGGGAGCCCAAGAAAGAGCATAGCCCTGACCTTTTCTCTCTCTCTTTCCCTCCCCCTGCTGTCCTGGATAAAAATGCAGGTGTGTACAGAACGACCCCAAACCCCCAACGAGCCTTTTCATTGGAAATTTCCTGGAAGCTGCCTCCTGGGTCCTATTTAAGTCGCTGTCATTAATAACACAGTGATAAAAAATAAACGGGGAAAATATTTTAGGAGGATTTTACCCCGTGTCTATAAATATATATGCATGCACTGTGCTGCTAATCGCTAAATGATGTTAGCCACCTACCAATAACGGCAAGTGGCTAATATTGCATTTATTTATATTCTACAGTTCGGATAATTTATTTTGCATTACTTAATTATTCCTTGAAAACAAATAATTATAAAGAATTAATGAGCAGTTTATGGAATGTTAAGAATATAATCCTCATGTATATTATTATATTGCCAGACTAACTGTTAGTCATTCTACCGTTACCCATTACGCATTGTTTCACTTTGCGGATGCTGCCACCTAGCGGACATGACATGTATTAGACAGTGTCCAGAGCTTCATGAGTAAAACTATATGCATGCAGGGCATTTTTTTTAGGGATTATTATTCTTTTTTTTATCTTGCATATTTGGTTTTCTTTAGGGCGCTTGTAATATTTGGTTTTATTTAGGTTGCTTGTCCTTTGGAATCAGACCTAACTTTACTAAGCACTGTTTTATATATACATACATCTACATTATTTAAGGATTTATTACATAAGCAGGCTATGCTACAGTAATCACTGTCAAAGAGGACACAAACTTTATTTTGGCTTAGGGGAAAGTAAAATAATAATGACTTAAACTAACGCTGGAGGAAGGAATAATCACATTTTTTATTTTAGATGCAAATAACATAAAAATGCTTATTTTTAAATATGTATATATTTACATTTATTATATTGCAAGGCCGTTTCAAAAATACAGTACATAAAATGGAGGAAAGGATTTTCAAACCAGATCCAGTGAAATGAGATCTCTAAAGGAAGGATCCATTCAGGTACCTGTGTGGATACACCTGTTATACCTGCCCATCATGTTTTACTTTGATATTTAGTGACCCCACCCACATGTCATAGTCAGCTTCAGGTTACAGAATACAACTCATCTTTGAAAAGTTACTGTTCCTCACAAAGTCACTTACTAATATACCGCAACTGATTGATTAACGTCATCCCTTACAACTGTATTAGAAACTGCAGTAACTATTAATTTACTAAAACTTTTGTACATCACTGTTTAAAATGTGAATTTAAATGACAGCATTTTAAGTGTTTTTAAAGATAAAAAAATAAAAACCATAACAATAAAAAAATGTAACCATAAATAAAAGACATTCCTAGAGAAGCCACTATTATACAATACTGTTAATCAATCCATCTATCTTCTAATTGCTGATCCTGGCACATATTCTAACCACATGGCCTGGCATGAGGCTGGATACACCCTGGACAGGATGTAGGCACTGATATTTTATATTATTTTTGAGCTAAATGGTTTTGATGTGCATTTGACCCTTGGAGTTGAATCTAGTCAGCAAATATTTTGTTCTTGTTGGGCGTTGACTAAAGAAATAAAGCATAGACTTCCTTGAAAACTCCTAGATAAAATACTCTCAGTCATTTTGTAGGTGACTAACGATCAGGCAGAATGTGTCTCAGATGCATCTCCAGATGGTCAAGCACGTGCACAATGTTTTTGTGCTGACCTTGAGTTTTTCGCAGCGCACATGCGACACGTTCGCAAAAGCATTCGCAAAAATCGCTAAAATCAGCACTGGGCGAAAAATGGTAAATTCCATGGGACTGTAGTGCTTAAAACTGTGCACATTTGTAGGTTGACAGACTTTCAATGACGCATATAGGTGACAGAAAACTACATGCAGGTACTTGATAAATGGAGAGTCTGGGGCTAAAAATAAAACAGCTGCTTAGCGGTGATGTGGGCACAAGGAAAATACAGCGGAGGGCTCAGAAAATAATGCGTTTAGGCAGCAAAAAGTAAAACCAAGAGAAAAGTCAGAGAGGAAGAGGATTTCACCCATACAGAGTTTTATGGGACATTGAAAACACAAACTATAACAGGGACTTACATGGCTGGATAGCAATACTGACAGGGTCAAAGGCCAAGGAGTGTATAAGGCAGCTAGGTTAGCCTGGCTAGCCTAATAGATAAGCATTACAGTATGTCTGCATCTGTATGGGTTTCCTGTTTGTGGGTTGGACGTAGTGAAAAATATGCCAAAACTGGTCCCTAAACTGTGCTGGCTCTTAGTGTTTAAAGAGAAATGAATTTATCGAGGCATGCCTTGGAGGATGGGTCACGTACGGGAGAAAGGCATGTACATTGTCATTGGGCTGATCTTGAGTTTTGGGGAACACTGATGAACATGAGCGTGGTACACTTATTAGGTATACCTGATTGTCAATGCAAACAGCAGATATATGCAACATGCAAACAGGGTCAAGAGTTTCAGGTACTGTCCTAACTAAGAATTATCCAAGTGATTTGGGACATGTATGATAGTGGACAAAAAATCCAGTCAATGACATTTTTTGTGGCCGAAAAAAGTCTTGATAATGAGAACAGTTGAAGGAGAATGGCCAGACTCATTAAAGCTAATAAGGTAAGCAGAAAATGACAGTTCAGGGCAGCGCTGGAATGCAGAACAGCTTCTCTCCATTCACAACTCATCTACTTTTGAAATGGTTCTGCAGGCAAATGTAGGTCCTACCCAGTATTAGCTAGGTGTACCTAATATAGTGGCCACTGAGAGTATGTGTAATCAAGCCTGATAGTGAAAGCTAAACTAAAGATTAACAGAAGACTTTCAAAGAGAATGTAGAGGTTCGCTCCTGCTTGCTGACACAATAATCTTCATTTAGATGTCAAAATGTAATTTGTTGGTTTCTAGGCAAGGCAACACAAACTGTCCTTTTAAGACTGGAATGCATGATTAACTAGCAGCATCAAAAAGGAAGATAATCTGATATTGTGTTCAACTGTACTATTGATTATGGACTTGATTAGGAAAGACAATGTGTGCTGAAATGACCAGTGAATAATATTAATATGCCATTTAGAACTTTTAGAATAAGCAGGCAAAATTAAGGACAATCCAGTTTTGGAAGTAAGTCCTTGACACCACACGTTAAACATGCATGAAAACTAATTTTGTGTTTGGTTTCTGTACAACATACCAGTTACACCAGTCAGTTTACGGAAATTGAAAGTTTTTCATATGCCTTCATATTTTTACATTCCGAGGAGCAGTAAGGAAGGACTCGGTCAAAAGTTGGAGCATATGTCTTGAATGAAGGAGTCACTGAGCAAGAGAACAGCTGCTATAAAACTGTGGCCTCTTCTATGGTGTTAATCCATCTGTAACACACAATATATGGTATTAGTGCATTTCCCAGACACACAAACCTGCTGGAATCCGTACAGCTATATTACTGAATGTAGGTGTTACTACTGAGTTATTACTGAGGAAGCTACAGAAAATCTAAAGACATTCCACTATACTGACTACAAATTACTGCCTAAAACTGTGGAATGATTATTGAGCCAGTGGACATCAATAAGTTAATTTAGTTATGTGGACCATGTGATCTGTTCATTAGATTTCCATTCAGGCCAATTGTGGGAGACCCATTTATGTTTAGGTATAAATACCAAAGAGCTAGTGTTAAGTTAACTTCACAATTCAAAGATCAACAGGATAAGAAAGGTCAAGAGATAGGTGCCCTAATTTACCCTGACCTCGGTGCAGTGTTGTCCTCTGCTCTTATAGTGCAGTACAGAGCCTTCTTGTGGTAGAGGTGGAAGACGTTGTTGGATGCATCCTCTGCTTCTGGTGTGTCTGGCAACTTCAGTGTGAACCCCAGTAAAGGGAGGCTCTCTGTAGCTATTTTGTCCTGTGCCAGCAAAGGTGAGTATCATGCAAAGCAGGGTTCCTGCTAGGGTTCCAGGGCAGCCGTCCACAAACACTAATCGTACCCCATGCAAACTTTGTAACAAAATAAAAGCAAGATATTTAAAAAGTGATGAGCAACAAACCACACTCCACCCTTTTTGGCTTTGATGGTGTTGGTTATATGCAGATTATGGGGGTATGTACACGCCCATGTATACAGTATACACATGGGATTATCTATTTTCACTGCTGATAACGTCCCTACTAACAGTGTGGCACAGATTTCAAAATGGTGGCACTGGGGAGCTCAAATTATGTTCACACAGACAAACTGATTTGTGAGGAGATGGGAGGAACCGCACGAGAATATGTTGAGTACCTTGTCTTTGATGAGGAACCACAGCCTCTTCCAGTTCCTCTTGCTCCTCTTGCAGCGGTGTTTCGTGCCTGGCACCGCCGGGCCCTCCGGCTCCACAGTCACCTGCTCAAAACAACACAGTCATGCACAGTTTGGGAAGCCTGTGCATGAGCTTATATTCCTTATATTCTGTCCCTTCCTGTCAGCATCACTTTGGAATGGGCATGTTTACCTGGTTGAGCGTGGCAGTTGTCTTTCTACTTCTCCACAGGTTTGGGGGGTGAATGTTCTGGAAGACGGCAGAGAGTGGCCGACTGGATCGGGTGATTCGAGGACTTGCGTTTCCACTGACATCATCCACTGCGCCCCCTATGGAATGCAGGAGACTTAGGGCGTCTGAATGTAACCCAGTGTCTCCATGAACTGCACTGTGGGTTGCATAGTGTGTTGCATGTTTATGTTGGCACGCCAGGTTACCTTGTTTCTTCAGCTCAGCATAGCAGCGATCGCATACTTTGGCCATCCTGTCTTTGAGGTACTTGAGTGGGTACTTGTTCCTGGAACAGCCCCGGCAGATGATCTGTCACCAGTGGGATACACGAACCAGTGAGAGAGACCTTGGTGTTCCGCCATGTGGGCCAGGCAGTTTCAGCAGCGTCATTACTAAGGTCATGCTGTTCCACTGCTCACCTTCCCGCAGGCGTGGCAATGGTGGCGACGTAATGTGAGGGAGAAGTCTGAAGCACAGTTCATGCACATCATAACATGGGAGACCGGCACCAGGGTGGGTGCCTTTTCTCCCAGTGGCATCCACACCTTCTCTCTAGCCTGCGGGAGGGCACAGTCAGGCTAGGGTCTATGTCACGCCTGTAAAATGTGTCTGACCTGCTGAAGCCACACCAACACCCCCTCACCTCACTGCAGGAGTTACCAAAAGCCCCCTGTCCTCGGCAGTGGTTCTCCACAGTCCAGCTGAGTGTGTGAAACCAGTCATCTCGCTCGCCACATGAGCTGCACAAGCAGACAGAGAATTCAAGTCCCACCAAAGCCGCACTGAAAGGGTTAGAAGCTGGTAAGCATTAGGACCAGGTGGCGGAAGGCACTGGAAACACACCTAGATGACAGGGTGATGGAGACGTCAGTCACCTCGATCTTTAAGGCATTCTGTGCATTTTCTATGATAGGTTTGCTCACCTGAAACCAGAAACAACAACTCGACATCCCAACATCCCTCACTAAATGCCATACCAGGTTACTACATTTATATGAAAAAGTTTCACCTTCATTCCAGTGAGCGGGAGGGTATTTTTCAGTCTGTATTTCCCATCTTGTTGTGGGAAGGTGTACAGCAACAAATCATTCATCTGTGTGAGCAAAACAGGACCAAACGAGTTTTCACTCAGTCAAATAGAATGTCTATTGCATTGTGTGCACAGAACTGTCATGTGCATCATCCTCCACAAGAGGGACCCGCAGACTTGAATAACTAACATCATTGTTCAATGACAAAAGCCCATCTATCTACATAGGTGTCAGGTCCTTATATATCTATGGACATGAATGAGGCTGGATTTACAAAGAACCATCTTGCTATAATTTTTTTTTCCTCTAGATCATAACAGATTTTTATTAGTTTTCAGTTGTAGAGAATTTGATGACCAGGTCTGTAGACGTTTGAATACTCCTTAAAGATTCTGAGGAAACAAAAAATAATGAAACAGTCTGCGAAAAACGTCTTCAAAGTATTACATAAAACATCTCACTTCTTGAGGAAACATTTTACAGGCCTAAGTATATAATTACAAATTGACTTAGCAAAGGTGTAATTTTGACCGGTAAGAGTGCTCTGCATGAATGAAACATCCCCCCAATACCTCGGCTCTGCTGCTGCTCATGCCTGTTCTGAACACAGAAGCACAAAGGAGGAAAGACCACCTCCGAGAGCAAGAGGTACAATTTGTCATAATCTCGTGGTTCGCATTCATTCCTGCTTTTTTGCCTCCTTCAAAGTATCACTTCCCTAATGCCATCCAGGAAGGTAATGTATCCCTTTGCAGAGTAATAAATGGGGGAGGGCTGTAAAAATGTCTGGTTAAATTGTGACTTTTCTTGACTCAATATACTTATTGCCTCGTAAATTTTCCTCTATCCATAAACCATTAATCCAGTAGAGGTACCACACCATTCACCTTGGCCCTCCAGACATCATTATGGTTCCAGTCATATACACTGTACTCAGTGCATCTATCAACCTTCATTTGTTGCCATTAGAAATAAGAAGCCCATGAAAAGCTTTGTCTTTGCAGGATATAACTGCCCAGGCACTTCCTTTACCATGTTACAGACTACAGGGGTAACAAAAGACACATATGAAGGACAACTGAGCAGATGACGATGCCATACTTTTAGAATACACAGTATGAATGCAGCAGTACTATAGAAGGTCTAAGCTATGGAGAAATTATATACTCAATAATATACTGAAAAATAGTTATTCCAGCAAAAAAACGCAGCTCTTTCATGGAGGTTTTAGACACCTGGGTTAATTAATCCAAATTAATTCTCTACTCTTTTCTAGTAGTTTGGAAGCCACGGCATCATCATCATTAACATTTGCAAACTGTCTCCTGATTCCATGAGACAAATGCCTGCCTACTGGTTCCTAAATGAATACTCTGCTTAATCTCAAATAAACAGCCTAGCCTTCCCAGTCTTGTTGATGCAGTACCTGGACAGGATACTGGCATCAGTAAACTACTCCAAACATCCTGTCAGGAAACGTCGCTTTCAATAACAGGGCTGGCTGCAGAAGCCCTGGAAATGGGGTGGGGGCAGCCTTATGTCCTCGCTACCATTTACAGGCCACTATGCAGTGTCCACCCCTTACAGCTACATTGAGGGTCATTGGGCTGGCTTCTAGGGTGGGAGTGGCTGTGACACTGACCTAGTTGCAGCCTCCTAGCCATGACCTCCTTATTTTGTATTCTTGAGTGTGGTCAACAAAACTCAAGACACAGGGTATGGGTAATCTAATGGCAGAATGTTAACAAGTACATCACAATGTCAGTTCCCGGTAGGGCATGTCTTCTGGATTTCATTCGAAATTTGCCCCCACTTAAAATACAAGCATCGTTAGTCTTGAAGACACAGCATCTTGATGCAAAGAAATAAACCACACACTGCTGTCGCTGAAAGTTGCTGGAAAGCAAATAAGTTTGGGAGCACACCAGTGCATTACCCATCACCTGACATTTGCATGTAATTTAGCACTTACCGAACACTGAGAGGAACATTTTCCCTGTCAGTATAGGGGGTTAGCATCATTACATAAATACTGATAGGCTCCTCGGGGAAAAACACACCAACATTATTACATCATCAGTCACCATGGCAGAGCAATTGGAATCCTGTTACACAAAAGCAGTAGAGAACTTGGAATTACTGTTATTTGGCAACACCTACATGAATGAGAATTCTGGCTTTTTACTATCTTAGAAACAAGGGCAGAATTGACTTATACTTAAGCTAAACAACATGCTTAATGACTATATGATACAGTTCTAAAGAAAGTGACTTTATTATGTGCTGTCAACCTACCAGAAATAAATGTCGGGGTTGTCTGCTTTTTCTAGAAACTTTCATCAGAGTGCCTTCCTTCACAAACACCTGTGACACATGCAGTCAACATCGCAATGCCAAGAGTGAATGACACAGATAATATAGAAGACAAAACACAATACGGCATCACAAAGACATTATAAAAGATGAAAGATTATCTAACCTGTAATTCAATGAAGATGCATTAAAAAAAACCCAGGATATAAAGGAATATACTGTGAAATGGGTCAAATATCTAACATTTAATTTACGCAGAGTACCCCTTCATCACTGCTTCTAAATGTCTTAATTAACAAACAGCATCACTTTTGTATTGCTGCCAGTTAATGGACAGATTCATTTGCAGCAGCTGAAGACAAAACGAGAAGGATGCAGTTTAGAGTGAAAGTTGTTTCAATAATTAATTTATTACAAGGACAAAACTGTGCAGTGAAATACATTGTCCATTTAAGAATGTGCTTCTGCTCCTTACTCCTGAGTTTAAAATGACTGGCATGCTGGAGCAGATGTCAGCGATCTGGCTCCCCTTTCGTGTGTTTGTCAGCAATCATGTACCAGCTGTTACCTTAACCCTTGTGTATTTTATTTCTTCCGTTCTAAATTCTAGATTCTATAGAATTTATCCTCATTTTGAAAATGGACTGGGGTCACTTCGAGCCCAAAAATAACACAGGGGTTAAATATAATTCTGTGTCTGGTCCCTATTACCTATCAGACTGAAATACAAGTCAAAGTTTAGTTTAAATGTAAGGTGTGTGAAGGTGAGTGATAAGGGGATCTGGCCATCAGCAAGTTTTGACAGTTTGTATCATAGTTACTTTCTGGTGATGACACGAACATCCCTTAGCAGTGCCCCTGGCTACCACACCCGCCAAACGGACAGGTAAGTTAGTGAATAATGGTCTGGAATCTGTCCCCCATTTTCCTCACATCTTTATAGAAAAATGAGAAAGACCAGTCTACTCCATGTAGGATAGGGTCTGGGGACTGTACTATCCATCCACCCACCCACCCATCCATTTTCTGTAACCGCTTGTCCTATTCAGGGTCACAGGAGGCCTGTACTAATACTTGTTATATGAGATATAGAAGGTCCTGCAGTGCTTACAGTCAGAAAAACAAAGTCCTTATCAACATGAAGAGAACTCACCCTTCCTGGCTGGAGCAGGTCTTTCTGGCCTGTGACGCTGTGGTCGATATGGACCAGGCGCAGTAAGTTCTCCTGTATGGAAGACAGACAGGAGGGGTGATGTTTCTGTGGGTGAAGACAAGGGGGAACGAGGAAGGGGAAGAGTTTCTGGGAATTGAATTAGAGGGAAGGCGAGATAGTGGGCTGTTGTGTCTTAGCTGGTGAGGGAGATAGCTAGCGGGACTGGGAGGGTGAGGGGCAACTGGGTAAATAACTTCCTACACCCACTGACCCCTGTATAGCCTGACTACCAGTGGTCTATTGGACAAACAGCCAGTGTGACCAGGTGCCCATGAACACCGAAATTCTGCATTTATGTCATTTCTACCAGGTCCTGAAACAGAGTCACTTTGAGCCCAAAGTGATGGAAACAGGGAATGTAAGAAAGACAAAGAAATGTACGGACTGCAATTATAAATGAGTTCTGCACTGCTGCAGACATAAGAAAACTGACTTCACACTGTTGCACTTTTCTGATCCCTGGAAAATGAATTTCTGGTTTTGTGGGGATTGTTGTTCTGAGACCGATGAAAATGTAAAGCAGACACTTGCTTAAGGGACACAGAGGGATAACTGTGAATAATGAGTAACATTGAGAACCCTTGTATCTCTTTTTTATTAGGTCCTCTGTTCCTTATTACCTTTGTATTTCAAACACAAAAAACTTTATAGTTGCCACACTGCTGTTGCTGAGGCTTTACTAACATCAGGAGGGATTTGGTGAATTCATACAATTTGTGCCAGCTGAATGATGGCATGTTCCACCTGACAACCGGCGACACTAAATGGGAGCTGAAAAACACATAAATGCACTCTGGGAGGCTAAGGATGCTCACCCCCTGCATCAGGCCGTCATTCGCTTGGTCGGCAGCTTCGGAGACAATTGACAATACAGCTGGCAATGCAAAAAAGGAAGAAAGAGGCAGATATACATCACAGTGCTCGTTTTGGCAGCAAAAATAAAGGGAAGCAGGAGAGGTGCAAACGTGCACTCTGAGCTTTGTAAACTGACAATCACTCCACTTAGGGAGATGGGGGAATGTAGAGGCCCAGAAAGATGTACCATCGGAAAGAGAGTTTTGTCAGATTCATTTTTGCCAGTTTTGTTTCAGGTGCATTTATTCAAAGCAGCATACAAATCAAGGGAGCAGGGTCAGCCAGTCCCTGGAGAAACTGGCATCACTGGTCTTGATTAAGGGCCCAACAGTGACATCACTCTGCTGAGCCATGGGAGCTGAACCAATCACAGGCCCAGAGTCTTAACCCAGAGAACTACATACCGCCCCAGAGACAGAATACTTACACAGAGTGCAATATGCTTCGAACAACACCAGTGAATCACTTCTTATGGTGTCACACGGAATTGTGTCACATTTTGAGGTACCCCTGATGTATGACATTGCCGCTTATGTATCCACATAGTGCCACATTGTCTTTAAGTCCATGATTTATACCCCTGGTGCACATGACTGCAGACACCCCAGCCTGTAAATATCGCATCTATCTTTTGATAAATGAACCACTCTGTACACAAAGAGGTTCATTCTAAAGCTTGGTAACGTTTTGTTTAGAGAGTCACAGTGGGGCAGTGGCCAGACACTTTGGAGAAACAGACCCCTCAGTGCTTTACGAATCACGTACAACTTTTTTTACTGCTGTGTACAGCAGAAGGGGCGGCGCGGTGGTGCAGTGGTTAGCACTGCTGCCTCACACCTCTGGGACCAGTGTCTGAGTCTCCACCAGGGTTCCATGTATGTGGTATTAGCATGTTCTCCTGGTGTTGCCGTGGGATTTCCTCCATGTACTCTGGTTTACAGTCCAAAAACATGCTGAGATTGATTGGAGTTACCAAATTGCCCATAGATAAGTGTGGAAGTGTGCCCTAGATGCGTTGGTGCCACATCCTGGGGTGTTTCCTGGCTTGTGCCTGTAGGCTCTGGACCCCCTGCGACCCTGAATAGGATAGCTGATTACAGAAAACAGATGCATGAAAGAAGAATTACCTTGTGTGTCTTCATATTCTTTGGAGTCTGGTGAGAGGTTGTTTAGGTAATCTACAAGAAAAAGAAAATGGACATAATCTAATAATTCAAATCTTGTCCAAAATTAAGCAAATGTACATTTGAAAACTAAAATGGAGTTTCCTACATATTATGGCACCATCTGCCCTCGGGAGGCAGTGCACAGGAGTCAGCCGGAGGTACCTGTGAGAATCATGCGGTACTTCAGCACGCGGATGATGACCTGCAGCAGCTGGTGTTTCAGGGTCAATTTCCCACCAGCCAAACTCTGTGGAAATAACAGCAACAAACCCAACATCATCAGCCAAACAAGATCATAGGTACAATATCCCAAGGGCCTCACAAAATGCAGAAGATTCACAAAGCCCTGTATATCTGCGAAGGTGGCATGTTGGCCAGCACCAGCAGCCACTGCTATGTGTGTCTGTGTGAACCTGATACTACACAGGTGTCCTAACATAGTCCAAGGACATACAGTTAGATGAACTATTTCTAAATTGCCAAAAGTATATGAGCAAACCCTGACATGGTGAACTGTGGTCTATGATGTCTGGGATAGGATCCATGATTCTGAACTCTACTGGACTTTTGTCTGATAGGAAGACCAGTTTTAATAAGGCTGAGTGGTAACTTCACACAATCAGTATTCAGAAGCATAAGATGCAGGTCAACCCCAGGCAAGATACTTTGATGTAAATGCATCCTAAACTTTCAGGATTGAGTGTTCTGGCTTTTATACTGCTTACCCAAAAAGCCCATTACTGCTGCCAGACCTAGAAGACAGCAGGGAACAGCTGGCGACTGTAAATTCCTTGTGAAATAGTACCTTCATTAGCAAAGCAACTCAAGTCTGCTCTCACTCACAAACATTCCTCTCAGGAAACAAGAGTGTTGGGGGTGGAGAATAATCAGCATGTAAGGCCTCTCACACATCTTCTTTAGTGTTTCAATAAAGTTGCTCTACAGCTAGCCCCTAAGACTCTTGGTTCATCTTCTATATTCAGGAGATCCCACAGAGTGCACACTACACCTAAAAGCACACCCTGTGGTTCCTGCTACAGAAACACCGCGGGGGACTTGAACCCCAGTTACAGGTCTGTTTTAGTGCTGAACATTGGAAAGTATGACACAGAGACCTTGATAAACAATTGGAAGATAGATGGATGAATGGAAGGACATGATAAGGCCACAGCTTTGGAAAAAAGATGCATGCCGTGACATCTATGAACAATCAGGAAGGGTGCAAAATGCTCAACACTCTTGTCTTTACATTACATTGCTGTATTAGATGCTTTTGTTCAAGGCAAATTTAGGACCAGAGAGCAGCATCAGCCAGTGTTTCTGAAGCAATAGGGGTTTAATTTTGGGCTCAGCAGTGAATTCACTTGGCCAGGCACAAGTAACATGAGCTGCTGACCATCCGATCACGGGCACTGAACCGCACATCACCCCACTTTGTACTCAGGGCCTCAAACACCTCTGATCTGACTCTGAACTGACAGGCGTGCAAATTATGGTCTGTTACGTTTCCACGGCACACTTACTGGTGCATAAAAAGGAAAGTACACAATTAACACAGCCAAATAAATCAATGCCTCATGGAGCCAAAACTCAGTCTGTGCAATATGTTGATTTAATTGGGAAGCTATAAGCACCACACATCCCCTAATGATCCTTTCTCACTTATTTTGCCAGCTCCACAATGCTCTGTTATCTTCCCGGGACACACACATACAAACATACAGAGATATATGCATAAGCACATATATCTACCGCCAGCACTGCTCCCAGCAAGTAATTAAACCTCAGTCACACTGCTACGCTCCTGATTCTGCTACACGCTACATATACCTCTAACAATGGGAAAGTAACAGTGAGAGCAATCTAACATAACGAGCAGTAAGAGATTTCATAAGAGGCGTAAATAGGCCTTTGCCCGGCATCCGGCGGCCTCTCTGGGAGCCCAAACCATAGACATTTTTTAGCCAATAAACAACGCCAGCTCTCTGCATGGTTCTCTTGAGTGGTCTAAATTTCCTATAAAATACAGTTACAGACATATCCAAGAAAAAAGAAATTGGCCAGTTATTTTTTTGAAGCACACAATCCATAGCAAAAGATTTCTTCCAATTAACCACTTCTGATCCATATGGGCTCCACGTACAATATTGTTCTTAAATATAGATATTCCATATAGCTAATTTGTATACTGTTAACAACAAAACTCAGACATCCCTTTAATATCAAAGAAGTGACCAAAAAGTTTTACTATGACTTGAAACAAAATATGAATTATGAAACGTTTCCAGTTTTTTTCCGCTGTATACCCTGTATCCCCATAGGTCACAGTGGCGAGGTCTCCCCAGACAACAATAACCACAGGACTGTGCTTAACAATAACTGCATTCACAGTTGCCCCTTGACTGTTTATCAGCATCATTAACTGAGTATTGTTGATCAGCACTGATCTCTTATGCAATTTACTGCGGCATCACACAAAAAATCAAATACATATAAATGAGCCTACTGCCATAGAAACTAGGTTTACATTACATTTCAACCCAGGACTCACCTCAAATTGCCTGACGATGGAGGCGAAGGTGGGAGAGTTTTGACAGATCTCATCCAGAAGGGCCATCCGGCGATCGTACTGAGTGATGTAGGGTGTGAAGATGGCAAACTCTGCCCGTCGAGACAGGAAAACATCCGCAATCCTCTGATTCTCCTCCCTCAAGGAATGACAGGGTGAAGTGGAATTACCTAGCTAGTTCCCCCAAAAATACTATATATACTAAACAGTGACATGTATATGCTGTACTGTAAAAGGGCATTTCAAATTTGTAAATAAAAATAAGCATTAATTATATAATGATCATATGATGATGCCAAAAATCAAACGAGGAAATACTAAATCGGAAGATTTTGAATCACGCCCATGTCTACATGGTGAGAATGTAGCAGGGCTGCCAGCTCTCATGCATCTGGCGTGACACTCACGCTTTCAGACTCTCACGCTCACGCAAGAAATCTTACAGCAAATCTATATTATTCCATTATAAACCTATAATTAGCTACATCAAAAGCTTTGGGATAGTTTGCAAACCGTACAGACTATTTACAAGGTAATCAAACTCTTACATACATGTAAATGTGTGCAGACTTGTCTCGAATTGAAAATCTCACTCTAGCCAGCTGACCAAAGTTAGCAACCCTGATATAGTCATGTTAGCAATTGTGCATAAATGCACAGGGCTCTCACCACTGTCTCAGCTGGCTCTCTAGCTCTGTGAGAATGTGGCAGTGTAGCTGGTACACTTCTGGCAACTGGCCTAGAATTTGACTGAGCTTTTCCTCCTGCAGGACCGGCTCCTCATCTTCCCCCACAGCTGCAGCCACGGTGGCCCTGAAATCCTACACAATAAAGGGGGTTGTACACGCATACTATAGATTTCAGCGAGATCATGATACAGTACTTGAATGGGAAGGCATTGCTACCTGATGTGGCTGCATTTAATACAAGAAAAATGCAGCCCCTGATGAAATAGTTTTGCACCAAAAGCAGCAGGTAAAGGTTAAAAGAGGGACATGTAATTCCTTTGACTCAAGCAGAAGCCTTAACCCCTGTGTTATTTTTGGGCTCGAAGTGACCCCAGTCCATTTTCAAAATGAGGTTAAATTCTATAGAATCTAGAATTTAGAATGGAAGAAGTAAAATATACAAGGGTTAACGAGGCTGCCCTGAAGGTATCTATCCACGTGAAACATTTCATAGTCTTATCCAAAATACTGAGCCGGTAAGAAGATGATACACTATACAATATTACAATAAGGAATAATTCCAAAGAGTATATAATCATACAATAAAAATTAGACTTGTTAAAATCATCTCTTTTAAAAATAGATATTGTAGTATTTTCTGGGTTGTTATTTAAAAAAAATTATGTAAACGTTCAGTATAATGACTACAGACAACATTAAATTCTCCAAAAGAATCATAGGGAACATGAGTAACAAAAATACCAACTGTCTTCCCCTGTAAAGCGTACTGTTAAATTACGTTACTATTAGGATATGCCTCTGTATCCCATTGCAGAGTGGTGTGCTTTCTTAACTGCTACCCAGGGAGGGAACAGAAGCAGTTTTGTTTGGTATATTCCAGACCACCATTCTGAGATGGTCCACTACTGAAACTGACAAGAGCCAAAAGCTAGCAGGACGGCTTGCATCAAAGAATTGTATACAAGCTCATAGCACCATGTCTCCTATTCAGCTATTATAACCAGTTACAGACAGGTCAAACTATCTAAGCTGATGCTGGAGATGTTTAAGGACATTTCTGAGGAGCAGATGGAGATTTTTGCATCATGGATCTCACGGACATATTGTTGGAGGTCTACTGATAAGTTTGACCCCATCAGTGGTCAACTAACGAGGCACAAAGATGCCAGACTACACTGAAAAAAAATCTTCTGGCTAGAAATAAATTACTTTTTCAAAAGGTCATACAGCTTAATTGTTTTCAGTCACTAGCACTACAATTTGTATGTATACTCTTGGAAAAGATATAAATCAACTCAATGCTACTGCCTGCACACTATATCTCGACACCTAGTTGAAGGGCATGTATGTGGAAGATTAATGTGTCTACATTCCTACCTCCTGGAGTAGTTTCAGACCATTCACGTGTCTGTTAAGGAAGCCAGAAAGACATATGGTCAGGTCTCTAATAAATGATCAAGATCCCAAACACAAGTCTACCAGAATTAATGGAATAATATAATCATAAAAACACTCAGCCATGAGATAAATGAGGTATATTTATAACAAATGTATTAAACGCAATTATATGGAGTGCACTCTTTCAAAAAAATTAGGAAGAAAATTTGTACTTTAAACATTAACGCAATAATCTCTTATAAAGGATATGTTTACAACACATCATTAGGAATTAGTTCTCGACCCCTGCTGCACAGGAAGAGCAGAAAAAAACTGATTAAGCTCCAAAAGCAAGGTTTCACGATGTACTTAAATAAAGCTTGTGTGATGCCACACAATGTAATGTTATGGAATGTCACATTTGAATGTGATACAAGACACAATATAAAATATATACCAGCCAGGAATGAAATGTAAATGGAAAATACCGGGTTTACTTACAGTTTTTCTGAATCCACAAGCTCTTTGGCTATGTAGAAAGCCCTTGATCTACCATCGACCTGCAAGAGAAAATGTCAGTAAGTATAAATGAACCAAAGCACAGCAGTGAAACCCATGGTTTAATGATCTTAAATTAAAAACAACTTAATGTAACATAACAGAAGACCCGAGGGAGACCTCTAGTCTGTTTTAGCTCTCTTGATACGAACAACATAACTACAACAAAAGGGCAACTTGTCAGAATGTATTTCTGTATTTTCAGAATTTGAGTTTCTTCATTTTTGAAAATTCGATTTTTTTGAAAATTAGATGGTAAGTCCCTGCAGAGTGTAACATGTCTCACTTTATCTTCACGCTCAGCATTTATTAAAAGGAGACTGCTAGGAAAGTCAGCTTTTCCTAAGGTCCAGTGTATCTCAGTCCAAAATCTCATTTTTGCTCATGTTCCTTAATATCTCATTTCATCTCCTTTTAGCAGAACTTATTACTAGAACAGCAAATTTTATAGAGAATCCAATAAGCATTCTGAATTTGATCACGTTCTGCCAACCTGAAGCCCAGATTCTGTTCAGTACAGCTGATGACAGTTCAACAAGCAGTACAGAAGAAATCTATTGTAACACCTGCCTCCAGTTAGCAGTCCCCACAGCCACATCCAAGTACACAAAGCCCCACCTCATCAGAATACTAGACACACCTGTAGCACATCCCCTGATTAAACCAAAGGTTTAAGACCTCTGTGAAGTAACACCTTTGCCAGGTATTGATCTTGCTCATTGCTGAGCTGATGACTTGCGCTGCTTTGTAATTGACTTCTATTGGATTCTGAACACTCGCCTGTTTTTCAACCCTGTTTGCTGAACATAATTTGTACCTGCTATGTGACTCTGACTTGGCTGGTCAAAAAAAAAAATGGAAATGAAAAAAACGTAATGAAAAAAATGAAAAAACTTGGAGTGATGTATGAACCTGACAAACTGCGAGCTAAACTTAAAGTGAGCCAAATATATTCTCTACTGTAAAACTGATGGCAGAATGGCATAGTTCAGTTGTTCAGCATAAAACAAACCAAAAAACAAGCTTATGGCTTTTTGCGAATCCGGACACACTATGCACTGTCGAATAGAGAGGGAAAGGATGAAAGCTGTTTCAGATAAGGCGCAGGTGCACCTGTAGAACTAGCCCCCTGTCGCCCTGAGTGCTTGGTACCAGAAGGATCTGAAAGGAGAAAACACTTCCACAGGTTCATTTGAGACCTCTGTTGACCCCAAGCCACAAAGACAATCCGTGACGATTGTAGTGTCGTGGTAATGACAGTTCCAGTTCCTTTAGTACATGTCAGACTGTTTCAAAATACATTCCACATACATCGCTTACAGCACTTGGGATCACAAGGAGCTTATTTTTAGCACGTGATTCCACTAGTTAAGGGGAGTACGATAACAGCAATGCATGAATATCAACCTATTTTTTAGATAAGAATTCAAGTCCCAGTACATCATGATCGTATAAAACGCAAGGTTTTTACATCCAGAGCACAGAGCACATGTTGTAAAGCTGCTAAGAGTCACTTTTTGATACTTGTGAGCCACACCCAACTGTCACATAAACACAACACGGCAAATAAACATTTGTTTCTAATGTTTAATCTTGTGAACAAAATGCTTTTTTTATAAAGGCTTCCTGAGATAGACTTAAGTATTTTCTGCCTTTGAATCATTTTATGGAAAAAAAAAAAGAAAACCGGGAAGTAGTGGTCACATGACCTTTGTCTGCTTGATATTTCTGAGGTGGGGGGGCTAGGGTGGGGTTCTCTTTTTGTGTTGGACATTGACTGTTTGTGTAACCACAGGGTGAACTTTGCCATTTGATGACAACACCCACATAACAGTCTCTCCAGCAGCCAGATACATGTTGTACTGCAGGACTGTACTGGCAAAGACAGGAGTTTTGCAATCCTAGACATTTACTTCCAAGTGAAAACAGGATCGACAAAGAAGAACTGGCCATTCATTCCACCTCCCTCCCACTGCCACTAGGACAACAGCTGCATTATGTTATAGCTGGAGTCAATCAAGGTCTATTAAGTCAATAAAAACAAGACAATCAAGTTAGGAAGACAATGCAACTGATCTTGAAATAATCCACACAAAGATGGCAGAATGAAACACAGACAACCAGCTGGACACAAATCTTTTGTTCTCTTTTACAGCCTCTACTTATGTGGGAGCACAATGACTTTCTCACTGATTCACCTGTCTGTCCTGACTGCGCTCTACCCCTCCATCATCTTCCTCTGATGTCCGCCCTTGGTCATCCTCGGTCTCGGCCTTGTCTGGCTGTGCCATGGACACCTGGCAAACAGCTTCAGGTTCTGTGTGGCCCCTCCTGCCCCAAGGGTAAGAATGCAGAAAGAGTAAAGTCAGCTCAAGGGTAACAGCACAGATTCAAAATGTTACCATCTGCAATTGAGTGTATTTCACGCATTGCACTAAAACGCTGCAAATTTGAGTAACCTCATTTTGCACAAACAGCCTTCACCAGGTGCATTCTTGTTTCTGTTGTATCTGAAGACACGTATCTATTGTCCTAATAATATTCTATATAACTATACAACAATATAGCTAAAACATTTTCATATATGGCGAACCAACTCTTCTGTATCTTTCTGCCCATTCATTGCTTTAATTATACTTATTCCTAGCCATCCCTCATCCCCCTGCCATTCCCGAATGCCACTTTAGACATAAACTCCTTCCCTCACTTCTGTCTCGCTCTCCCGCTCTCCTCCGGCAGCGATAACACGGATGGCTGGGGCCAGATTGTGGAGACATTAAGAGCTTAAATGCCGGTGCTGGTTCACGCATGCTGCAATCACCGGAGTCCCCGCTGAGAGAGAGAGGCGGCTTGGAGGGAGACTCTCTGCTCAGCCCATGTGTACGTGGGATGGCAGGAGAACCTCAGCACAGTCTTCTGCTGTTTTGCCACTGCTGCGCAGCAGAGATGTGACCATATAGGCCATGGGCTGGCAGCCATTGCAAAGTCTTTAATGCTGCTTCTGCCACAAGCTTGGAACACGAGGTGCAATCTTGCTCCATCCTGCAGTCAGCGGCAAATGCTAGTGCTCTTCAGCCAATTAAACCAGGATGTTGCAATTAGCCATCTTTACCCATCCATCCATCCATTTTCTGTAACCGCTTGTCCTATTCAGGGTTGCGAGGGGTCTAACCCGGACGCTACAAGCGCAAAGCCAGCTTTACGTTAAACTTATATAACATTTTACTATATAAGAAGTTTTAATATACTTACTAGTAACTACTACCTGTAAATATTTTCCTGGAGTTATATCTGATCACCAGAGCAACATCAGAATTTTATTCCATTTTACTGATTTTATGTGGAAAGTTTATCTATATTAATCTGACTTTACATACTTCAGCAAGATTTTCGGCTCTTCCTCAGTGTCGATATTGGCTCCCTCTGACGGATTGTAAGATGACTGGACATATTTTATCTGTCTATCCAAAGTCATTAAATATTATACACACAAAATACAAGGGACAATGAAAGTGAAAATAAATCACAATATAATTAAACTTCAGAAAGGATTGCAATAAAAAAAAACCTTTAGAAACCGCTCTAAAGTATTTAGTGACAGCCTGACAACAAAATAACAGTATATTTCAGTCAGTTTTATTTTATTTATAATATTTTGAATTTGCTGTATATTGATGTAACATATACCTAGTAAAATTATGCCATTATTAAGAGAATAAAGCCATTGTACAGGTAGAAATATTGACACATAGGTTTTAGAATAGGCAGCCAATAAAAGAAGTGATCCTACTTAGTGATCCTAAGTGTTGTTTGTCAGAAGGCTTAAAATCAGACAGTTATTTATAGAAAAGATACAATATCTGTGATACACACAACAGCCACTCTCATCATCCACTCTTAGCCACACCCTCTCTTGATAAGAAACAAGGTTAGAAACTTATGCACTATTTTTTTCTGCCTGTTAGTTTTTCTGATGATAAATGTGCAAAATGTGCAAAAAGTGCCCCCAACACAATAAAACTCTTTGTTTGCAGGAAAACAAAAAACTTCAAGGGCATTTATGCAAGATAATATCTATGGACTTAAACTTCCAGAGGTTACATTCCCAAATTCATTTTCTTAAGCTTCTGGGCTGCTGGAACTGCTCCATAAAACCTTACTTTTGTGATCTAGAAGTATATAACATAGATTGATGCAGTTAGTACATTCATTTTTACAGCAGTTTTACCAGTCATAGAAAATGGTCTGTGGAGAACCCCAGGAAATATTCCAACTTCAGATACTGGTGGCACTCTGTGTACATTTACAGCATTGGGGGGGTATAAACATCAGAGATCATCACCCACACAAGTGAACACGCAGGTGGCATATTTTCACTGTTTTCATTTTGATGGATATGAAGGAAAATAACAAAGAACAAAGACAGACTCAGCAGTTATAAATGACTCTAATCCTTGAAGGTGATTCGGAGATGAGGTGTGCTTTATCAAATAGCAGCAGGCAAGATGCAATTTCCCCATGCTATAACCACATTTCCGTCAGATTGATAGTCAGATTGGTATTAATGACCTATACTTTACTTTTTTTTTGGTGTACAAAGATCGTTATCCGATGGGTCATTCCATTGTAGGTCTGTGATGATCAATAGGTTGATGCAGATGTTCTTTTGAACAGTTGGGGAATTTCAAAGTGAAATATTTCCTCAGGTCATGCTAACATGATATGTAACATTAAAAGGGCATCTTAGATATCCTTCCCACTCAACTGCTTTCATAAAAACACATATAAAACATTATCATATAAAACATCATTCTTTGGATGTGTATATATGTACATTATATTTCATTATAGTCTTTAACAGCATTTATTGAGGCAAATTGTAAGAGGACTCTCTTCAAGCCATACATTATTGAGTTCACAGTTGTGACTATTCATTAGATTCAAAAGTAAAATCCATTAACTGGGTTTAGTTTTTGCTCTGGGAAAGAACTGAAGAAACTGGGTCCAATACCAGCCAGTCTGGATCGTCCCACTCACACCTGAGCAGAGACTGGCAATAACTGCAACTATGGTGTTTTCTGAAGCCAGGCTTTCTGCATCACCATACACAATACTCATTGTTCCAGCCGCGAGCCAGTCTGAGAACTTCACAGCCTGTGTGCACCCTGTTCATCTCGCCACGAATCTCAGTGACCTTGTCTTGCATTTCCTGTAAACAGCACAGTGGGGGCTTGGTTTCTCTCCGGTGGCGCCCTAGCAGTAACCTCGCTGCGGCTGACCTCTGGAAGCCTCGCACCCAGGCCTTCTTCTAGACAGCATGCACAGCCTGCAGCAGCCAGCCATTGTTAAGGTAGCGCCTAATGCTCAGACAGTCCCTGCAACCAATACCTACAGACTGGCTTTTAAATAATGTTCAGAAACCAACATGTAATAAAGTCCGGAAGATTTTAGCACATTCCAACTAGTGCAGAGCAGTAATCATGTTTCCTCCAGAAACAGTAAAATTCACAGCTGAACAGTATTTGACCACAGCCCAACTAGTATGGAGCATTTCCAGACAGCAACAGCCAGCAGTCGGCCTAGGTATGAGGATTATATATGAATGTTCCTGCATAGGAGGGAAGGAGGTCCATCTCTCCAGCCTACCGTTTTTCTGTTTATGATGCCCCATCTTTTTATGAAAAGATTTTGCTTTGTGCAGATCAGAGATCAGAGCGACATTCACATAATATTCACCACAAATACTATCATCTTCAGGCATTTTGCATCATCACTTCACGCTTATATTTTATAAGAAACGGCTGACACGAATTAGAAAGAATTGCTGTAATTTATAATAATTATATAATTTATAATATATTTATA
>JAAGVU020000103.1:27104595-27125601 GCA_011763525.2 Mormyrus iriodes | reverse complement strand
TATTTATAATAATTATTTATAATAATTTCACTTTTAACACAAATCCAGCAAAGCAACTGCATTCCACTGTGATTCCATGTTATAGCTGCAAGTCCGATAAGTAACCTTAAGAAAGGCATCTTTCCCAGACTATTTCAGATTAACCTATGGTATACAGGCTAAATAAATACACGGGGATGCAGTCTGTTGCAGTTTCAATGTAGCGTTTTCATTCTGTCTATTGCAAATGAAGTATATACATTACTTTAAAATGTTATCCTTAGGATTCCGTGACCCTTACCCAGTTAAGCACCTAGCAGATGGATGGATAGATGGCTGCATTGTGCTAAGTAAGTAGAAGTAGGCAAGTAAGTTTTATTTACAAAGAACATTTTAAAACAACCAAGGCTGACCAAAGTGTTGTGCAACAATAGAAAATTCATGATCAATAAAATACAATAAAATAATACAACACAATAAAAGGGACCCCGTAAAAACAAGTTATTTATAAGCGAGTGAAAACGAATGGGTTTTCAGTCTGGTTTTAAAAAGCGTGATTAATGAGTGTGAAACCACCAGCCGGTGCTGATAGGATGAGCGCAGTGATCTGCATGGACAGTAAGGTGTGATCAGATCAGTAATATAGGAAGGGGCCTGTCCATGCAGTGCAGTAAAAACAAATCCTTAAAATCCTACAATGAATGTGATTCATTCATGAGTGTGCAGTGGGAGCCAGTGGAGAGAAGCTAAAATGTGTGTCCTCTTTACTTTGTGCCATTGAGTAGTCTAGCTGCTGTATTTTAAACTAATTGCAAGCAAACTATAGGGAGACTGACTCAACCCAGAATATAATGAGTTACAACAATCTAGTTCTGAATGGCATGGATGACCATTTCTAGTGTGGAAAACGAGGGAAATGGCTCAATTTTAGACATTATCCTAAGTTGATGCTGGCCTTTACGAATCTGAAGTCACAATCAAAAATTACGCCCAGATTTTTAACATTTGGTGTAACATACGATGAGAAAAGACCAAGATCGACTGATGACCGGGAGATATTTCCTTTAGAAAAACACACAACTTCTGTTTTTTTTGCAGAAAATTGTTGGTCGTCCTTAAAACACTAATTGAGTATAAAAAGATTGCAAGGGCTGTTGAGCTTTAAGGGCAGATACAGCTGACAATCATCAACATAAAAATGAAAAAAGGAAGGGCGATCAGTTGATAGCTCCGTTGTTTGACACTTCCTGGGTTGTTGGCTTGAACCCCACCCCTGCTCTGCTTGTTTGAGGCTTGCATATTCTCCCTGGTTTGTGTAGGTTTCCTTCCATATTACAAATATACATGGTTAGGTGAACTACTGTCCATTTTGTGTACAGGCCTGTAGCCAGAAATAAATTTCATGGGGTGTTCGAGAACCGCACTGATTGGTCCCCCTCTGTACATCTATGTGTGTGTGGAACTTTTGTGAAGCACAATTGTTAGCATCAATGCCTCTCCCCTCTAGCATTGGAGACTGAATTCCCATCCGGGATATTTGCATAAGGAATTTGCAAGTTCTCTGCATGTTCTCTGCTATGGACATTACAGATTCATCAGTGCAGCTGAGCTAATTACTTTTGGGCCATGCAAACACAAAATATTAGCCTCCATGCTATACATTAGCACAAATTGTTTCTGGAAATGAAATCCTGTTATGTTTAAAAGTAGAGATCTTTTTAAATGGGGAGATAGCAAAAAATACCCTACAGAAAGAAGTGATTACAGTCTTGGAACTTAACCATTTTACTAAAGACAAAGCTGAATTCAGAGCAATATGTGGAAATGCAGATACAAAAAACTGACCCTTAAATATATTTAGGATAGAGGCAACCATACAGCGAATACAAGTACCACGAACAACAACCACTGAAAACAACTTGATGTTCTGTCAAATAGCTCAAATAATAGTGAAATTCACAACAGTTTCCCAATGCAGGTAACACAGATAATGCCACCAGGAAGAAACCGTACTCAGGTTAAAAGAGGTCAGTGAAACAGGTCACTGCTCAAGATTCTGTAACAAAGGAAACCATATAGTGATTTATATTTGTAAACAAAAAAAAACTGACATCATGCTTTCCTTATTGATAATTCAATATTTGATTTAGCTGAATGCTGTGATAATTTACTGGACTTATTGCCCTTCTCATTATGTGGCATGGCTTCAATTAAGTGCAAGAAAGTGTCTGTGGTAGCTGACCGGTACCAAAACTGAATGGGAAATATAAAAACATAATTTAATTTTCATTGGGAAATATGTTAACACTGGGTTAAAATGGGTCATTTGCACACAGCTTAGCTAATTACTGTTATTTCACCCTGTTGTGCTGTTATAATAGCATAACTCTGCATACAACACCTGTATCGATTCAACTGACAAGATCAGCAAAGGGTCATCTAACTGATCTCTCTCAAATCAGGTCTTTTACAACACTTACGGTGTGTAATAGCTGTTTTTAAAATATCCTATGTGATGACATGCTATAGTGTGGTGGATATGAAATCAAGGTCAAATTTCATTGAAACCACAGTATTGTATATAGTGCCTGCAGAGCTGCTAACCATTCCTGCAGTCTAAATTTCCATTTCCCATCATGCAAGGCAGCACAACCTTCTCCTTTATGTAAATGTTTCCCCACCACAAGGATGTTTAGTTACACTATATTAGAATACAGGCAGAGTTCTAATAGAATTTTGTTGCCTATCTCAGCAGCGCAGGGCAACATTTTAATGAATTCTGGTGATTTTATGGAATTCTAATTGACTTTAACTAACTTTCTTTGGTTGAGTCTTTTATTCCTTGCAAATAAATACAGTTAATTTTATCAGAAAAGAGATTGGTATTTAGAAATTTATCTTGGAAACAATTTCGTAGCATTTAATTGTAGATTTGGAAAGTCTTAATTTGTCATGAAAACTAGTTCAAAGGAAGGCTTTGCGGTATTGGCTTTTATAGCTATCATAAGCCATCCATGCTACAGATCCACTGCTTGAAGCATCTCGCTATTTTGATGTCAGATGACTCCCTTTACCATTTGTTCATATGACTTCTTCTCACTGTTCAATTAAGCCACAGCATTTTAGGTGCCTGCCGATACCAGTGGAGGTTCTACCCATTTTTAACTGGGGTGGCAGCGGGATGCCTAAAGGTGGCCACAATGTGTTGTTAATGTGCACAGACAGTGCGCAGAATTTTTTAATTTGCATTAATATCCTGCTAATAACAGGCTAAAACGAAATAATTAACATAAAAATAAACATAAAAATTAATAGGCTAAATGTACACATATGCATAATCTCCATAGTGTAGTAGGCTAGCATAAACAATGACAAATAAATAGGACCTTTCCTGAACTCATTGACAAAAATTTAAGGCTATTATGTAAGTAGTCAAATGCTCTAAGCAAACCACCAAACAAAACCCTGGGTTCCATCTTCCTCTAAATGAATTCAAAATTACTAATCTGAATTATATAATATAGTATAGATGATAGCATACTGTATACTGCTATGATAAGACAATTTGCATGGATGCTTCATGGACTTTATACGGCAGGAATAATTCCAAGGTGTTAGACAATCCCTAACATGGGATACCAATATAACACCAATTTATGGGCAAGATTTAATCTTAGGAGACTAGCATGAAGTGATTGGATAAATAATATGCATCGTTACAGAGTTAGTGCGAATGAGATTTTTGGCCAAAGTAACAACGTGTATTGCCATCATCATGCTCCTGAGCTTTTATTATAAAACATAATTCTCTGACCTGGAACTAAACATGCGCGAGCATTTGTGATCATAGATCTATAAAAAGCCAACAAAGAGCTGATGAGGCCTTTTACCAAAAGATAGGCTATGAAAGCAGAGGAAAAAGAAGATTAGAAATGATCAGTAAATCACTTTAATATTATGTGATGTACTTTTTATATTGTACATGGACTTTACATATAAACTAGTAACTATAAAACGTAATGAGAAAGACATGTTCAGTAAAGTGTTATTTAAGCAATGGGCGATGGGGGACAATGTACACACACAATGCAATCTTAATTTTCAGATTATGTATTTCCATACATTTTTATTGATTATTGCACCGTGTTCATTCACCACCAGCTATTGAACGTGAAGTGCACATGCAAACATTCAAATATTACTTAATATTCTTTCTGTAAAGTAATCTGGAAAACCAAAGGAGAGTCACTAGGGTGAAGAGTCGCTTGAAACTACAGTTACAAGTCACTGAGCTACCATCCCACTTATTGGTTAATGAATTTCAACATATTTTGGAAATTAAAAAAATAATGAAAATTCACGTGCTTGTCACAAATCGTATTCATGATTACAGCAGGCCCTTAGGCAAGTTTTTCAGTTAAAGCATTACAATGTGGCTCTGTTTACACTTTAAAATGCATGTTGGGTGATCAGATCACAAGTGGACAGTGCTAAATATAAGTGTAAACGACCAGCATTGTGATCCGATCACATAAAGCACTGTCCAAGGTGGTCTGGACGCATTTGACCACATATCATTTGAAGCGTAACACTAATGTGTCCTGAAGTGTCCCCGACAAGGACATCAAAATATCTGTGCATGGGGCCATTTGACCTGCTAGCTAGTGATGTAGACAGTAGGGAAATCTGAACGCATGTGGTCAGCTGGACACCTTGGAGATGTTTGACAGACACAAGTGTAAACGGCCATGTGTCCCGGTTGTCATTTGTGATTCAACAGCCCGAGATGCATTTTAGAAATGAAACATAAACAAGGCCAGTGTTACGATGCATTTTAACAGGACCACCAAACAACTAATCCCCCCACCAATGAATGTTATTGAAAAATCCTCATGAAGCTATTTCATAAAGGCAGAATAATAAATCATTCTTTGGAAGCTGATTTATGGAAACAGTCTGGCTGGCCACAATTCATATTCATCTAAATTTACAATATAAAAAATAAAAATACTAGTGGAATAGCAAAGCTTTTACATTTGCGTCCAGAAAATAAAGGATGATTTACAGAGCATAAATTGTACTTGTTGCTCGTGCAGTCATGCAGCCTTCTTGCATTTCCTCTCATAAATAACTATGCACGCCTCATTATTAGCCTGTAAATGTAGGCTCAAGGTATGTTATTGTATTCTGGTTTAACTTCACTATAGCTCTCCATTAACCGCACTGTTGGTTCTGCAGTACTTGCTACAGTATGTTTGTACATATGTCTGTTACATGTCAGTGTAACTACTGGCTTCCTGTTTTATTCTCCACTCCCACATGTCTGGGTGAGTAGCAACTGAATCTCAGCTGTAAGGTCTACCACATATACAGCAACATGACAGTCTGATGTCACTGGTGATCTTAATAGAGGCTTAAAGAGAAGACTACCATTTCTGTCCCCAATTTAATTCTGACAACATTTCAACACCTTGTATTATGCTGCGCGGGGGACAAGGCAGCCACTTGGCCTTAGAGCCCCATCTCTCTGTACCCTTATACTAGCCCCCAATATGCTAGAAAGGGCTCGATATACAAAATGTCAAAACGAACTGAATAGATCTCTGTAAAGCGCCTAGTGACAACTCTGCCACATAAATTGTAATTTTCACTTGTTTAGGCAGAGCTAATATAGAGGAAATTGTTTCGGCAAATAACAGATTAAATTTGAATTAAGATGTATCCCAGTGAAAATGCATAATAATCCCTGTGACACAGGACAAAGAAATAAAGGCTTTTTTTGTCCAATGAATTAATACATGTGAAAGAAAACAGCATGCGTACATAAAGGTCTCAATAAATGACTTACAATACCTTTCAGATTCTTGTTGTTGAGGTGTTTCAGCCTTGCTTTCAAACCCAGCAAAGCTACTCATGTCCACGTATCCATCATTCTCGTTGGCAGCAGAAAGCGCACGACAGGGAACATCAAAGAGCTCTGCAAACATCCCTACTCGAGTGGGCCTTTGTGGGATCTGGATGTTCTCATAATCCGAGCTAATAGCAGGAATGTTCTCATAATCGGATGTGTCTGCATTAGGGAAAGATATGGACCTTGGCTTTGTCAATGGCAAAGGTGTAAAGGGAGGCCTGGACCGGTCCTCGAACGACTCCACCCGGGAAAGCCTCTTGTTAGTGAATGTCTTTGGGGCCCCTTTTCTCCTGCCATCCTTGTAGAAAAGGAAAGTTGTGGGCGAGTCTGATGAACGTTGTTTCCCAGACCGCAAAATGGGTTGTGGGGAGCTTCCTACGCTCCGTCTGTCCATATCCAGGAGTCTCACAGGCCCATGGTAGCTAGACTCAGATGATGATCTGGAGGAGGAGACATTTACGTCTAAATGGACCTTATTCTCTCGCTTCCTTCTAAACTTCAACATCAAAAAGCGTTTAAAAGAGGACATCTTCTTCTTTTGCTTATCAGTTGAATCATTCTCAATCAGAAGAGATGGGGAACTTTTCGTGATCGGCTTCTTGGTGATGTAAGCCAATTCGAAGGGAGGTGGGATATCTACCATGGAGGTTGGGGTAGACATACCACTGGAGGGTAGATGATTTCTTTGGGAGAAGCTTCCTGATGATCCCGTGACACATGGCAGAGAGATGTTGTCATTATTTTTTATTTTTTCTTGCTCACCTAATGAAATGTTATCCTCATAGACAGACATAGTCAGGTCTCCTCCCTCAACAGAGATGGAGCGGGGGTAAAAAATGAAGCGGTGTGGCTTACAAGAAGGGATAATTCGGTTTTTTTCATGTTGTTGATTGGTACTCACTGGGTAGTTGCTTTTTGCTAAGGCTACGGTGCAGTACTCATTGCCAATTTCCTCAGTGCCAGTTTCCTCAGGAACAGTCTCAGGTACATAGCCTGGTACTTTACCAGAGAGAGACCGAGATCTGGTCACGATATTCTTTCTGTCCACAGCCTGAAAGTTTTCACCCTCGGTGTCAAGTCCAGCCACCTCGTAGACATGCTCGTCGCTAATGTTGTCCTGTTCTCTGTCAGTTTCCTCAAAGTAAGGCACTATGTGGCCCTCAATGTCAATATCTTCCCCAAACACTTCAGATGTATTTGTGAACACCAGAGTGTCAGTGAGCTCAGGTATTATTCTCATATCCATGTCCACGGGCATAGAGATCGAGCACAGTCTAAAGCGAGACTGAATACTACCCTGCTCCAAACAGGCATCAGTACCTTTTACATTATATTTACTGCCTGCTGTTGTTCCGTCTATTTCATCCTCATCATCATCACCTATTTCAACATAGTCCTCAGATGAAACACATTCAAGTTGATGCAAATCCTCTACATCTTGACAAAGAGAGTCATCATCTACATTAGCACAGTTATCAATAGTCCTCTTTTCCTCAAGGATCTGAGGAAGAGTTATTCCTTTTGGTGGATTTTCAGTGTACAGATTTTTGATCACATCCTCGTTTGGATGACTCTCATAGCAGTCATCTGGGTCACTAGTAGAACTCGTAGTTGACTGTTCCTGTGAGACAGCAGATTGGTTCCCTGTGTTGTTTTTCCTGCTGCTCTCATTCTGCCCCTTGGGATCCATCTCATTAACATCCTCTGTGGCAGACTCTGTATCACTGGCTGAATGAAGCCCCATAATGTCCTCGGTCCCCTCTGAATATTGATAATTATCTGGCGTGTACATTTTGTTCACTAGCTCTCTATCAGTGGGAGAATTGTGCTGATTATCCATATCTTCTGAATTTTCACACAAGTTGCATGGTGCACCTATCACATCACAAGAGCACTCCTCACACAGAGATGGAAGTCTAGAAAGATTTGCATTAACAAAGGAGTCCTCATTTTCCTCAGTTAACTGGTTACAGGGAGAAGGACATCTTGGACAGCACTCTTCATGATCTGAAGACTTGTCACCATCTTTAACATACCAAAGTTCTATATTTGGGATCTTGGCTGGGTCCATTTCCCCAGGAGGGTAGTCCTCGTCCATTCCCAGGTTTTCAGGCACCTTCCTGTTCTGAGTCCCACATGAATAATGATCTGCTGCCTCATGATAAGAAGTTATATCGCACTCCAAAAGTCCGTCTGTGTCAGCGAGTGCCTCCCCAGCTCCACAGCTCTCTGACTCAATGTCAAGTCTACATTCCATGTCAGTTGTCACCACTGGATCCACTAAATCTATACTGCAATCATTATCACAAAGTTTTAATGCTTCCTCAGAATCAGCAGCTTCAATATTAATAGGTTCATTTAACTTTTCTGGCTCTTCTTGCACCTTCCCATTTTGCTCAGTTCCATTATTTTCAAAGTCACAGAAAAGCTCCATACCTGGATCTTCACCATTTTTGGGTTTATCAGCATCCTCCAGAACTTGCTCCTCTAAACCCTGCCCAAAGCCTCCTGGTTCACTATCCTGATCCAGATCTTCCTCAGAAAGAATCAGGCCCCCATTACTACGCTGATGGAGACTATTTCTGCTGCGCAGACAGTGCTTTTCCTCCGGTTCATACAGAAGCCTGGGTTTGGGTGCAATGGGAGGCTTGGGACCCCAGGTCTTGATGTGTCTTGACATCAGGGACAGTGGCAGCTCGTAAGTCAACTTAATGAGAAACCCTGATGTTGATCAAGGGGTGGCTTCTTATATCCTGAAAACAAAAGAGGAAAAGCAATCAGTAAGTAGTGCTAAAAACTGAAACTGTCACAAAGTTTGCTTACCAAATAATACAATACAATACTCCTGATCAGTGTGAAGTATTATTGTTACTCTTTCATTATCGTCTCAGTTGTGAACACTACTGAGGCTAAGAGTACTTTCAAGTCTATTCAATTGTTCAGAGAAACTGATGGCAAAATTGCTCTTTGTGTCATAAATGTCTGTATTCTGTTCTTTGCTTTAATAAAAAATTTCACCTAAGGCGTTGGTCCTTCCATTTTATCCGACGCGCTTCTCCTGTCATAGCAAGCCTACTCCAGGAAGCACAGGGCACAAGCCAGGGTACACCCTGGGTGGGATGCCAGTCTCTTTTGGACCACACACACAAAAATACCCATCCACACACACAAACACGCACACACTATTTAGAGATGGCAAAACACCTAAACTGCATTGGAAGAAAGTGCAGTAACTAGTGGACACCTATATGAATGCAGAAATAGCATAAAAATTCCCCACACAAACAGAGAAACCACAGAAATCAGATTCACAGCCCTGGAGGTGTGAGGCTACAATGTTGGTCACTGAGCCACCACACCATTCCTACGGTGTTGTCCCCCCCCGATTACTAAGAAAACTACTGAACGTCGAAAAATAGTCTCCAAGCAGGAAGTACACAAGGGAAGGATGTTAAGGTCGCACCCATAGGCCAATATAACAGCTTGGAAGCACAATATCAAAACACCAACAAACGTCCCAATGTCCCTTCCAGTGATTCACTTTGAAGTTATTTCTATTTTAACATTTTATTTGTTATCTAATTAAATGGATTTTTGGTATGAGTTAAATATCAATAATTTAATCTTAGAAAATCTGTGTACCAAAACAAAACATTATGCAAAACTGACTAAAATGACAAGAAACCACAGTAAGTGCTAAAACCTTGAAAAGAGTGTATGACCTGAATATGAAGAAATAACGAGCAGTGATTATTCTCTTATTATTCCATTATTATGAGGCTGAAAGCTACCTACCCTCAACATACTGTAACCCCATGCATTCCGTATCATCTTGAAGGACATAAATGATGATTAATTGCAGCGGTCAACAATATTTAGGCCAGTATATTATTTTACACCTAAAAATACCGCATCAACAAAATAACTTGTGTATACCCCTTTTTATCCTGCAGAGCTTAGCCGTATCTTTTGTGATTGTCCATTCATCTGCGAATTGAATAACATGTAACACTGTGAATCCCGCCTTTGAAAGCACTACTCTCCAAGTACCCTGTGATGGTGGTCAATAAGTATCGATGTTGAGGTCAATGTTATTATCGTTGTTGTTTTTCTCCTACTTATTTTATTATTATTATCATTATTATTATTATTATTATTATTAGTGGAATTAGTGTTAGTAGTAGTATCAGTAGTAGAAGAAGCAATAGTATTATCAATAATATTATTAATTCATACAATTATAAAAAAAACAGCAGTAGCCAGTAGCAACAACAACTGCAACAAACATAATAATAAAGGTTGCTACCGTATTATCGTCGTGTTACAGCTTATATGATCAGTATTAGAAAATTAAAAACAAACCTGGACACTGACACTATTTTTTAACATAATATAGAACGTTATATTTAAATTTATCACAAAACCTTCATGACATAACAAAAATAATACTATATTAATTGAGAACTACGAATTAACATTACTGTAATAGAATGTATGGTCGCATTCTAATAATTTTTTTTTCACAAGGTGCGAAAAATTTTAAAGTTAGTTTTAAGCAGGAAATGAACATTTAAACCAAGCCTATAAATACCAAATATGCCAAAAGTTATAATTTGAATATATAAAAAGTACTCAAGAAATAAGCAGAAACGTCAATAAATAGTCGTTAAAACTTTTTGTGCTTAAATTGCAATTTATAACACATCTACAGAAACACATCCTACCTCCGTTTATTTTTGGACTGTCTGCTTCTCACAATAATTATCTACCGCCCAAAATACGTTGCATGTGGTCTAAATTAAGCCGAAACGTATATAAACAGGTGAAAACTTACTGCGAGAAAAATCAAATCCAGTCCGGAATACAGCAGTCAAGTTGCGCATATACAGACTTTCTTCTTTGGGGTCGGTTTACCTTCTCAGCTTCATTCCATTTTTAGGAACTCTTTCAGATACCTCACGTCTCAATCCGGCGTCGCTTACAACAGCAGGAGACATGCGCTAACGCTCTGTAGCTGGACCTAAAAGGTATTTCCCCCGCTTCCTGAGGAGGAAGCTCGGGGATTGTTGCTTGAACTGCATCGTATGCGCGAAAACAAAAACGATAAAATGATCATAAAAATAATAATAATAAAACAGTAATATTTTGTGTAAGACATTGAAGAAGCTTTATATGTATGATGTCGGGATTTGGGATGTTTACGTATGAGCGATTTACATGGCTATTGTTGAATGACGGGTTTGGGCTTTGCAAAAACAAAACGGAAAGTTGCTGCAGGAGTCATAAAGGGACACACAAGGATTCATAATTCAATGATTTTTCCAGTCCCAATTTTATGTATAATGTTGTGTGTGTGTGTGTGTGTGTGTGTATATATGTATATATATATATATATATATATATATATATATAGTGTCCCCCACTGTCTTTGGCACCCCTTGTAAAAATTAGTAAGAAGGGTTAGAAAAAAAATCGCTCTGCTTGCTGAAGTACTTTCTTCTTGCACTGGAAAAATGAGAAGAATCTGACTTTTACTTGTATCAACTTTTTTTTTGGAATCAATCCTTCTTACTAATTTTTACAAGGGGTGCCAATAATAGTGGAGGGCACTGTGTGTGTGTGTGTGTGTGTATATATATATATATATGTCTATATGGATGTATAGTGTGGTTTCATATTTATGTTGTATGTTTCCACATGGGTAACGTGGCGGATCAGTCAATAAATGGGGCCGGGATGAAATCCCATCTCTGCTATGCATGTGTGAGGTTTGCGTGTTCTGCTTCCGTTGTGTGGGTTTCCTCCAGTTGTCCATAAACATGCAGTTGGGTTAATTGTTGCCCATTGAATATGACAGTGTGTGAGTACATGTGCCCTGTGATAGTTTGGCGTCCTGTCCTCAAGGTTATGTCCACCACATTAGGCTCCTCTGTAACCCTGACTAGGATAAGCTACTCAAAGATGGATGTTTATGTATATATGGAGTTTCATTTCATATGTTGGCCAAAGCACCTTTAGAATAGGGTGTGCCAGCAAAGTTTGTTAAAAGACCAGTAGTAATACCAAGGCAGGGCTGGTTTCCTTACCCTATCTATGATATTTGATTGGTGGAAAGCAGCCCTTTAAAACCCCTGGTATAACAGGAAACCGATGCCTTTGTTTCCTGCAATGAGGGCTGCGCTTTCTTAGCGATAGATGGGTAGTATTAACCCCTTACCACCTCACTATGTAGTATTCTGGGAATTAAAAGAAAACCAAGTGTGCATTCCAATAATATCCCAGCTGAAAGCTGTATCAGAATTTAATAGATGTTTTATCTGGTGTTTTGAACTTTTTATTTGTTATTTATTTATTTTATTTTTAATTGAAAAGTAATAATTTAACATTTTGCACTTAACTTTATGTCTTAACTAGCTCAAAACAGATTGAAATTAGTGTCTTAATACGAACCAACTGAGACACTTAAAACGTCATACACCAGCATTCTATACAATCACACAGTATTTCATATTCCAGTCTGTAAATATAATGATATGAGATACAGCGGAGGTTCTAGACCATTTCAGCTTGGGGGGGGGGGGGGGGCGGCCGGGGGGGGGTTTTTTTGTTGGGGGGGGGCCGTGGCTTTTCCTTTAATGTCCTCTAAGTATTACTTGCGCTAGATTGTCAGCATTAAGAAGCAAAAGGAAATTTTGAAACTGATGCTATTATGCAGTGCTTTGCAGTTACACCTTAAAGTTTTTACAAATATGTAACTCACTCTGATTTCCTGTTTAGACTGTTTTGCTTTCACAATGTTGATTATTTTGTTTCTATCATTAACTTTGCTTTTCACCAACTATAGTGACTCCACCACCCGGTGCGCCCGCGTTAAGAGTCCGTCAGGAAAATGTGCGTACGTTTGTGTCTCACCTGTTCTTAGCACCCAAAATTTTAGCTCACATATATAAATGTAAATAATAATAATAGTAATAATTATAATACATTTATTTCAAACCTAAGAAGCACACAAATTTAGGGGGGGGTGCAGGGGGGGCATGAACTGCCCCTAATTAAATAAATTGATCAAGCATTATTGGCTTACTTTTCAGAAAGGGGTTTTAGATACATAATATACTAAATTACAACCCTGTAGAAAACAACTTGAAGAACAGCATAGAAAATCCTGCTACATTTTCTCATATAGTAAAAAGAAATAGATTCCCTAAAATCTACTCATGCAGCCATCTGAATAGTTAAAGCCCTTTCACCTTATTCAGCGCATGGGAAGTGGTTCATCTGTGCTAAAGTTATCTTTTCCCTCCCACTTCTGCTGATTCTAGTAAGGACCTCATACCAAACAATACTGAATCTGCACATTCTACCAGGGTTTGTATTAACTTGGTGTGCATACATCATATAGTTTGCAGCTGGAAGATATACCATGAAGACTCATTAGAACACTGGCTAAATATCTTAGTGCTAGTGGCAGTAAATAAATTTCAGTAATCAGGTTAGTCATAATAGCATCATTTTAAAAAACCAACAGAGAAAGGCAGAATACTCTCAGGATATTGGCCTTTGAAGCCAGTCAATAGCACTGGCTTTGTCAGAATGTACAAGTGACCACTTTGTGAACCGGCTGGGTTTTGCCTTTATGAAGCACGAGTGCTTATTATTATAAAACCAGCCTTCCCTTTGTGGGGCATCAAACACTTATGGATTCAGTTCTGCCCAGTGTTTCTTCTTTGTTAAAAGGTGCTACATAAACATTAGACTCTTTCTGTGAACCCTGTGGAATGATGATGTTTTGTTCTGATTGGAACCATTTTCAAAAACAATAGCAGTGTTCATGCTAATTAGAGAGAAAATTGGGAAAAAATTACGAATGATGTACTGAATATTTCGATATGTCATCTGTATTTTGTTGATTTCAACACTGCAATGATACCATTTTAATGTTAATTTATAATAAATAACAAATAAAGTCCCCAAAAGACTTTTCCTTCCCACCATTCAATAGGAAAGACTTGCTTTTATCTTTACAAAACAATAGTACAATGAGACCATATCTATTTTCTGCCCTTTGTGACACTCTGGATGGATAAGTAATTTTAAACTTTTAATAGGTCTTCAGCAGGAAAAGAGTAAAATGACAACAATTTCCAATCGCACTCGACCCTCTCTAGTTTGCCTACTGTCCCCGCCACCCCACTGAGGATGCCATATCCTCGGCTCTACATTGGGCCCCATCCCACCCGGACAGAGTGAACTCCTATATAAAAATACTGTTTGGTGACTCTTGTTCAGCATTCAGTACCACGATCCCTCAGAGGCTTACAGAGAAGCTCAGGCTACTGAGCTGCAACACCCCTCTGTCAAATGGATCCTGGACTTCCTGACTGAGAGACCCCAGACAGTCTGTTTGGGTAACCACATCTCCAGCACCACCAAACTGAGCACTGGCGTCCCCTCAGGCTGTGTGCTCAGCCCACTTCTGTTCATCCTGCTGGCTCATGATTGTACTGCAAAGTACTGCTCAAACACCAAAGGGTAACAGTCTGTCTCTTAGTGTGGACAAGATGAAAGAGATGATTGTCAACTACAGGAAGGCCCAGGATATCCACTCCCCACTGAGCATCGAGGGAGCTGGGGTAGAAAGAGTAAGTAGCACCAAATTTCTTAGGGTTCATCTAGCAAAATTTCTCACCTGGACTCACCACTACTCTAGTCATAAGGCTCAACAGTATCAACACTTCCAAGGAGAGAAGGACTCTCACCCTGATCCTCACCATATTCTGCAGGGGCTCCATAGAGAGTAGTATTCTGACCTGCTGCATCATTGTGTGGTTTGTAAATTGCAAAGTCCAAGACCACAAGTGGCTGTAGCGGATACAGCAGAAATAATTAGCAGGACCTCTCTGTCCTGCGTCTAGCACATTTTCCAGAAACATTGTACATTACCGCAAAGCCTCCAGCCCTCCACCCCCCCCTTCCTTCCCACGGACTCTATGTCCTGCTCCCATCTGCCAGATTCAGCAACAGCTTCTTCCCTGAGGCTGTCAGGACAATAAGTACCCTGTTTCCCACCTTACTCCCCCCCGACTGCTGTTGGTCCCTTTAAACTTATTGTTATTTATCTATTTATTTTTTGTTTTTGGTCACTACATTAATTCCACCCCATTAAGCTGCTGCTGTATTATGTCTTGTTTACAAATTCCTTGCACTATATATGTATACTGTGGCACAAGAATTTCCTTGGAATACATAACAATAAAAATTTGTCCAGCCCCCACCAGTTCACACTGTCCTGTGTGTTTTGCACCTTAAACATTGTGGAAACCCTCCACCTATCAGTGCAGGGGGCGGGGTGCCACTGTATACTGGTATTTGGATAGTATGACAATAAAACCTTCATGAGTTGACTACAAGAGCAAACCTACAACAACATAAAAGAGAGGATCTTATTATATTTACCCATCCTTCTATCTTCATAGTCCTAATCCCAAACATATATGGGGCAGAGTTGTGGCTCCAAGGCTGAGGATCTGCGCCGGTGGAAAGTTGCCGGTTTAAATCCCGAAAATGCTGTGCCGTTACTTCATTGGGGCCTTGAGCGAGGGTCTTAACCTGCACTGCTTCATCCTGGGTATGACGTCAATCTACATCCAGCCCTGCAAGCAGGTCCTCCAACTTCCAGGGGGTTGGTAGCAGGATTGGGACTCCGGCCACCAGAAAAAAACTATTCCATTTAAACTAGTGTGGTGCTGAGGCATCAGCCACTGCACAGCTGCACTCAGGTCTCATTCCTGATGTGGTTCGTCATGTGGTGGGTGCAGCAACGTGCTGTATCAGCACGAGCTCCTTACCTCTCACCTCTCAATCCCATACCGGGGCATGGTGAAGCCCCGGAAGCAGAGGGCAGGGGAGCCTGGGATGGGCGGCCATTCTATCACAGGGTAATCAGCCACATAAACACAGACAATGGGCAACTTAGAGACAACGATCTGCCCAACGACATGACTTGGAAAACCTCACAAACAAGATTACATGTAAAGCTCCACACAGACAGAATTTGAACCCTGAACCTATGATGCAACAGTGCTGCCCACCGAACGCAATTTAATTATTTGTTAAAACTGCATGCGCCCACGCTTGCATGGGTTTCTTCTAAGTGGATGGATGGATGGATGGATGTTATTTAGGCTGGGAATAAAAGCGAATGCAAATTTTACATTGGTGGCACCAGTTCCAAGCAGGGAAATAATACTGAGGGATACATAACACATATAATTTAGGTGGCAAGTCAAGATATTATGGAAAGGGGAGGAAATATGTTTACATTACTGGATGGGAGGTGTACAGTGATAAGGGTTACATTATGCCACAAAACAAAACAAAACGACATTTAGTATTTCGCAGCTCTGTTAGCGTTAAGCTTATTTTGTTGTGGTGGACAAATGGCATGAGTGTGTAAACATAGTGCGCTCTGTCATCACATCCATTGTGTGGATCAGAGGCTACTCTAGCAAGAGCGGTCCCACTGCATTCTCACTGCACCATAACCATTACAGATATTTATGTAACAAAGCAATCTTACCAAAATCAAACAAAAACACCAAAACAGAGAGAAAACATGTTTGTTCAGCATAGTGACCAACAGTAACTGACCCAAACGTCACATTACTGGAGCACTGCTTTACATTTCAGTGTGGATGCCAGCTTTTGCTTGGGGATGAATAGTCCTTGGACAGAAAGCGGTTATCATGACATAATTTGCTAAATATAATTTCTAACTATAATTTCTCAGTAGAATTTCACATGGCAGTGAGGAAAAAAAACACAGATGGCTGTTGTTTTTGTTCTCTCACAGACCTGTCTGACCTTTGAACAATAATTGTCAGACATGCCGTCTATTTTTTTGTCTCGTGAACGCTGATTCCTGGCAGCTGAGATTGAGGGCTTCCTCTCTGTAGAGCACTAGGTCAGAAACGGCAAAAAATGACTCCAGGCTTCTCCTTGAGGTGTTGGATTAATACAAATATTATTGTTACGACGCTACTGATAGCCAGAGAATGAAAAGATCAAGCCAAAATAATACAAACATAAATCACACCCTGATATAAATATCTCTATTAAAATTTTTTCATCTACAGATTTATTTAATAAAACCTGGATTCTTGAGTATATGAACTAGGGGTGCAACGGTATGACAATAAAAAATAATCTGAAATAGTTTTATCATAAGTGCTATGCTATATCTTGGTTTAAATTACGATGTTTCAACTTGTTAATATCCGTGGCACACAGAAACAGGCTAATAATATAACATTACCATATGAAAGGCATGACACATGAGCATCATTTGGTTAGCTGAATAACTAGCTAATACAGTCAAAAGATGTCAGGGTGTTCTGAGGAAGCGGATGGTGCAAGTAACGTTAAGTAACGAATTGCACCATCCGCAAAAAAGAAGGAGAGGGACATTTGTGATGACCATTGATTAGTGTTTTATTCTCTGTGGAATCCCATCGATCGGTGGGTCGGATTTAATAATGATTAAAAAACATGTTGTGGGGCGGATAGAACCATCTCACAGGCCGGTACTTTGAGGCCCCTGTGCTAAAACAATGCATAGGCCGATGTTCATGCAAACCATGCCACTGACGCTTAAAAAAGTTATTTACAAAATGTATTTCATTCAGCTAAACACACACATAAGAATTAAACTTAACGAGTTTATGCAATAAATTTTACATGTTTTTATTGTCTTCTCAAGCTGCAAGAATGCAATGACCTCCCTCTCAAGCAGGCTGTGGTTTTGGGAAGCTTACAGCGAGGACTTTATGATACAGTCACATACAGCAGTAAAAAACAGATAGAACAGGTACTGGTTGTCATATAACCCATTAACTTTGAAAACCTGAAAGATCAGAGAGACAGTAATGATCTGAACGTGAAATGCTAATGTCCCACATTAATATATAATGTCATAAACAAATATCTGCTTCTTTCAATTAATTTATCTTGGCTCATTAACCCAGAATCGACGAGTAGAGTAATTAATATTACATTGTGATTACGTACTGTAGAGTGGCACGATCGTACTGGCTGAGCAAAAGGAAAGCCATTCTGTGTGTCATAGGTAATTCCCCAATGAATCACACTGTTTATCAGCCTAGCTGTGGCCTTATTTGTCTCTTTGTCCTCTAATGAGCAAAGCCCCGCAGCAGCCTTTAAAAAAGGGGCCGGCATCACTAGAAGCTCTGTAACTATTCTGACAGAACATTATATTATTTGTTATTATATATTCTAAATGACATAATGAAGAATGGGTTTCTCTCTGTCCACGTACATAGCCAACTTACAGTACCAAAAGTCAACTTTCATAACTCAGAGGTCCGAATCCCAGGGTACCACTGCACATTATATGTGATTTTTCTTTGTGACATTGCTCATCTCAGCTGTGTTCTTCTACAGGTGGAAATTCCCCAAGGTGCTATTCCAGCCATTGGTTTCTAAAAACATCACTTCTGTTTTTGGAGTAAAGAGGCTTGCATTCACTCAGCAGCACACATAAGACATGCTAGAAACACCAGGAATTCACAGCAGCTTATCATCAGCCTGAAACAAAGCCTGCAGTACTGAGGGTGATAATCTGTCTCTCATTTCATTCTCTATACTGTGAATTTTCACTGTCAAGACATTTTATTAGTTTAAGACATCCGTCTAATGAAGCCCATGAGATTGAGTGACTATTGAACAAATAGAAGCTGAAGGTAAGCATTAGCAGAACTGAGAGGTGAGGTAGGTCTAACACAAGAAATGGAGTCAGTGTGGCTCAATACAGTTGACTGTCACTCATTATCATGAGCTGGCTCACAAATCATAATTAAACATTGGTGTAATTGATCCTGGTACTTTCTTCTGAGGGATCTTTCAGTCCCTAAAGGCTGATAAATATATGTTCTATCAATGAAGTGTGAACATTTACCAAAACTATAAAAAAGGACCTAACTGCAGTGACAGAACCTTCATTTGCTGTATAAGAGTCAGAAAGAGTATTGATTTAGTGTTTATCTAATACAAGCACAAAATATACAACAGATGCAAGAAAAACAGGACAGGTTATTCAATTCCCTAGTGAGCTTGTGTATCACATTCACAGAGTTTGTTCACCACATGCGTGGAGTTTTCCTGCTGAGGCAATAAAATGTAAAAATAGAAAAATAAAAAATGTCACCAACCTTTCAGCCAGTGAGATGCATTATTCTGAATATTTGATCACTCGCAAATGAAAAAAAAATCATGTAGATGACAACTAATGCAAATCAGATGTTAGGAAAAAGACACTGATTTTTTTCTAGATAAGATCTGTGACATGCACAGCCAGGCACAAAGTTGCTGTGTGATTTATGCACAGTCAGTGTGCTCAGTTTTAATGTGCTCGGTTTGAGCGTGCTCAGTTTGGGCGTGCTCAATTTGAATGTGCTCAGTTTGGGCGTGCTAAGGAAATTAGAAAGACAAAGGCTGAGTTGCATCATGGATGCAGGCTGACGCAGGCCTTCACTGTTGGGGATGTTTTTTTACTACAACGGGATTTATGGGTCCATTATGAGACCAAGGTGGCTCAGCATTCCTCGAATATCTCTAAAGCAGGAGAGGAGTGGGCTATAAAAAGTTAATACATCCCAGGGACAAACCTTCTATCGAATTCCTATTGTGGATACGTTCATGTTTATTTGCCTATATAATGAACTTGTTTTTGATGGCAACATCAATGTTACCATTTTAGCAACGAATTTTGGCACTCTGCAGGCAAGCACTTTAGCATTTTCCACACGCTGCTCCAATGTTATCTGAATGTTATCAGTTTATGGACTTTAACTGCATCACGCTTAATGTGTCTTTCTGAACCTATGCTTTAGGAGATGAAGCAAAAATATCTAATGAAAATCATGGAAGGAGCACAAAGAACTTATAATTTGAGTGTTAGAAAATTACATGGCACCCAAGAGGAAGATGTAGCATTTGAAAGAAAAGGCACAAAAGTCCAGTTTATAAAGAATACATGGGCTGAATATTGTACAGATATAGATAATAACAGCTGAATATAATCATTAAAGTATTCACAGTGATTGAGATCACCCCCAGCTCATCCTCAACTTATTTTGTATGAAAGAGATACATTAGCTCATAAGCACACCATGCACATGTTATCTTTCACAGCATGATGAAGGAACAAAAGCACACAACAGTGCTTAGCACAGAGCGGACTTGGGGCTATAACAACTTTAGGCCATCTTATATTAGCCCATTCAAAATAGATACATATTAAGAATATGGGCTGTGGTATTCTGCAGCCTATTTGTGGTGTGCATTCTAAATGTGTTCTACCCTCTACAGATTAGCTCCCTAATGCCTGTAATAAGAGGAACACTCAAGCACAAAATGGCCGCCACATATACTACTATCTTACTGCTGACACCGCAAGAACATGTGGCAACAAAAATAGACCACAGAGAACATTTCACAGGAAGGTAATTCTCTCCATATAAAAGAAAGGGTGGGTAAAACCCAGTGTTGAGATATATTTCTTAATAATCTGTGCTAATTTAAACTTTTGATCGCTAGACATGTTGTTCTGATACTAGAGTGACTATACGTCCACTTTTTCCTGGACTTTTTTGGAACCTAAAAATGCCTAAAATCTCCATGATTTCGCTTTGCGTCATGTTTGCTTTCTATAGTTAGAATACTTTCTTTGTGCATATTCGCATTGCTTTGGTGCCTTTCTTTGCATCCTGCCCCCAGTGTCCTCATTTTTGCAAAGCAAAATATTGTCTGACACTGTGACCCCATTTAGATGTATGATGGATGGATGGATGGATGAATGGAAATATTTGCAATAAAACTCTGAAGTCATAATCACCATCAAAGTTTCCAGTGGTATACAGTAATTTACTGACCAGGGGTCTGTAGAGGAAGCCCACACTAATTTTAAAATGCCAACAAATATATTGTGTACAAAGTTATCCCTTCAGTCTGGCCCATATCATTAAAGCAAGGGGGTCAAACAGAGCACATTTTGGTGATGATGAAGACAATGAAAACCCTATTTTGTTTCTGAAAGACTA
>JAAGVU020000103.1:27092892-27103013 GCA_011763525.2 Mormyrus iriodes | reverse complement strand
CCTTTGGCCACTGCCCAGCTCACAGTGCACCCGACCCCTATGACCCCTCCTATGGGTGGTGAGCCCATTGGAGGGGGTATTGGAAGATGATAGTAACAAATACTTTAACTTTGAATAGTTTGTTTTATTATGATGAATGATATAGTGACCACACCAGCCTTAATAGATTAACAGAGGGATACAGTATGCAAGGCATATAACTGAAGAATATTTATTTAAACATGTATCCTCTTATAATACTTTTCAGCCCATGGAGACCACATTATATGACATTGGATGTGGTTTGTGTGTGTACTACAGCAGAGTTGGATACAATAGTAAAACATTTAAAAGGATATGTAATGGCATTTATATTTTCCTGGTTTTCAGACAAATAAAGACAACATATGGGTGCAAACTGCAAGCTCCTGAGTTACGGTGACCACCAACTCCATGTCAGCGGGGACACTATGAGCTACTTAAGGTTTTACAAACTACTTTAAAACTGAAAGGCTCCTGTGCTCAGCTAAATTGTTTGGTTCCGCTTGTGCTTTTACTGGTTTCCTTGATTGAAAGACTCATCCGGCTGTTTCACATTAACATTAGTGACACATGCACGATGATAGGAAACTGACCAATCAGCACACAGAAAGTGCTTAAGTGAAATCCGGATCCTTTTAATTGAAATGGTTGAAATGGTTTACAAACCTTGTCGAAGCTCATAGTGTCCCTTCTGTTTAGGTGGTCACCCTATACTGGGTCCATATTCTTCACACCTCTCTTTTTGACCCCCCCACCCCATGCCTGTAAAACTGCATTCACAACTAGTCCATTTATCAATAATATGTTTTCCCCCTCCTGTTTTGTCTACACCTATTTTTTGTCATAAAAAATGACAAAAAATTGTCATCTCGATGCACTGGTTATGGATAAAAGGAGGTGATTATGGCACAAATGATGCATCAATCCTTGACTGTCCACCATCCAGTATAAACCTTCCATTCAACCCAGTGTTTATGTGAACAAGAGAAGGTATAAAGTAGCCAGTGGCATCTGAGCAAAACCCTGTCTGGGTAAAGTTATGATCAGTGACAAGAGTTCAAAGTTGTTGAATTCTAGTAATCAAATGCAAGCACTTGTATCTCTATGGGTTTCTTACAAATAAGACAAGTGCTTTTGTTGTTCCACGGTTGCACTTACATAACATTTTCCAAACCTCAAGCTTTAACAAGCTCCTCGGTCGACCCACTGTGTCGCTGCTGTGTCCCGGTCCTTCCATAAATCTGTTTCAATTGCTTGGACTATTTGCAGTAGGAGACTGTTACTATCCAAAGGTGATTACGACCTCAGAAGAATACCACCCATAACTTTAGGTGGACAGAACCACTATCATACCATTTAAGGATAACTAAATGCAAGGTCCTAAAATTAAAACCTTCAATTAAGAAATACTTTAATTATATACAATGTTTAAAATAAAAAAGATTATATTTCCTCATAAAAACTTTGTTGAATACAAAGGGGGGGGGGGGGGAAATGGATTACATTTATTCACAGGTTTAAAAAATAAAAACTGGAACTATTCAGTAAATGAACACATAAAACATTAATGTACGGTTTATTTTATCACTCTTGGTGTATTGTAGCCTTGCTCCATTCCCCACTCTGCAGGGCTGAAGCTGCAACCCTGTCTGACATACTGACCACCACAAAATCCATGTTAGTGTCCCCTCATCACCTGAGAAAGGGATTATGGGAGACTGAGACTTACTCTGACTTGCGAAAGGCTGAAGTGTACTAAGACTATTAATTAAGATAACAGGTTTGTAACATAAAAATCAGTATCACTTTCTATAAGAATTACCATGTCTATAAGAATCTATAAACATTCATATTATAATGAATTCCTAAAGCTATTTAAACATGGCTATAAGTATTTATAAAAAGGCATAACATTGTAGCCATGTTTATTATGTGTTATGAATGTATTATGAAGCTCTCATCTATAATGCACTATAGATACCTTCATAATGCAGTATAAAGCCTCCTTAATTCTTACACTGGCCATTATAATGCTTTATGAAGGTATCTATAGTGCATTATAGATGAGCTTCACTGGACCTTGTGACGTATTATAATCAACACTATAATGCCTTATGACTATCAATAGAAAATACTATAAAAGTATCTACAGTATATTTGAAGTTATCTATAATGCATTATATATGATAACTTTAAGTGTTACCGCAATATCTTTTGTTTATAAACTATTCATTTAGCTTTTTGCTTAATGCGGTTATAATAATATAGCTTTTCATACAATGATTATTAGATGTAGGCCTTGAAGTGATTCAAACCTTCATACCTGTGAACACATCCTGCCAATACTCCTGGATTCAATAGAGAACGAACGAACCAGTAAGGGGTGAATGGGGGGCTGCTGTAACATTTGAGTGCAGTGTGAGGTTTGTGGTTCTGTCAGAGATGCTGACCTGCTCCCAGCTGCTTTGGGCCCGTGGTTCCCTACGTGAAGGGAGCTTGCTGGCAGCATAGCTGCACCATGTCTCAGCCTGCTGTCCTGTAGCTTGCAGCTTGGCCTCCAGCCCCTATAATCCATATAGATAACAGTCATGGCCGCAGATTCAGCTGCTTTTTCCTGCCATCCCATCTGAGATAAATGCACATGTGTAAAAAGTTGCCCATGTCACTGCGCCCCCATCGCAGCTAGGCTTGGCATCCTAACATACTTCCTATCGTAACTGTCCCACCAGAACTGGCCATTTCATGGGCATTTATGGGTCCAGTTGCACAAGCAGACACATCAGCACTAGCAAATATCCAGTGCATTGCGCCAAGAAAATGAAATATGACAGCACCATCAAGACAATCAGGAATCTACTACCTGCTTAATTTATTAGTGATTGTTAGTTAGGGGAGGCACTCATGGTGAATGTTTTACTTAGACTAAATGGGCTTTGAGCAATCCATCATGGCATTGATTGACTGCAATGAACTTTTTATACATGCATATTCATCTCAGATGGGAATTCAGTAAAGAGCAGCTGGCAAGCACATTGTTTATTATCAGAAGTGAGGGATAAGAGGTGTACTGCAAAGAGATACTCAGGGAGAATTTTGTTTAAACTTTAAAAGAATTTTTTTTTTGTTTTAAATCACCCAGTGCAGAATGTATGGTTTTGGGAGGTACTAAGGTTCTTTTCAATATAATTTAATTCAGTACATAAGTTATGATTCCTTTGTGTGAGGTAAAATCAAGATAACGAGAAAAAAAGAAAACTAAGCAAATGTGGACAGTAGATTATTGGGTACATGATTGCATTATGTTCTGGTAAAATGTCAATTTTTTTCCTGTATAATATTCTCTATTCTGCAAACAAATGAAAAATGATATTAAGGTCCCCAGTACCTTCATCTTTGCACAATCCTGCTGCACATTCAACACACACCTTGAACCTCTTCCCCACCTTAAAAGTTAATCCATACACTACAGAACGGCTGCACTGTTTACATTGCATGAAACTGCACAATTACATATCCACCACAAACCTACATCATAAATGGATATTTGACTAAAATAACTCAGTCATGTCTTAGACAAACAGACAAGGCTTAGAAGCTGGTCAGATAAGCCACTGTGCTGCAAGCTAGCTGATGATCAGCTGCTCTGACCTTACCACTGCAGCTGACTGCGAGCCCTTCCTTACTCACTGCAGCTGGATTGCAGTGCCTGACTGCAGGCCCCTCCTGACTCGTTGTAGCTGGGAGTCACAAGGCAGGCATTTCCCTTTCACAATCACTTTGTGCTTTGGTTATCTGCTTCAGGAGCTTGGTCTTGCTGAATCCATATCGGTTCAAAACTCTGCCTCAAAGACTGGCTTGCCCCCCCACATAAGTCTGTTAACAAACACACAACCCTGGAGGTGTACATATTGAATGAATGTTACATTTATATAGCGCTTTTCTAGACACCCAAAGCACTTTACAGAGCCAATGGGAAGCCACTTCAACCACCGTGTAGCACCCACCTGGATGATGCGACGGCTGCCATTTTGCACCAGAATGCTCACCATACAGCAGCTAAGGTGGTGAAGGGGTAGGAAAGAATTCACCAATTTATGATGTAGGGGATGATTAGGCTAGATTTGAAAGGGCCACAGTGGGCAATGTTAGCCTGGACATCGGGGTACCACCCCTACTCTTTCTAAAGATGCCCAGGGATCTTTTATGACCTTAGAGGGTCAAGACCTTGGTTTTACGTCTCATCTGAAGGACGGCACGATTTTTGCAGCACAGTGTCCCCGTCACTGCACTGGGCCGTTGGGATCCACACAGAGCATAGGATGGGCTAACCTGCTGGCCACACCAACACCTCCTCCAGCAGCAGCCCAGCTTTCCTTGATGGTCTCCCATCCAAGTACTGACCAGGCCCAAACCTGCTTAGCTTCAGGTGGATTACCCAGTTAAATGCAGGTGGTATGGCTGCTGATGTGAGAGTCAGGTTAGTAAGAGGTTAAAAAAAAAAAAAGTCATAAAATATTGAGAAGTTCCCTCTTGTCTTTGGATTAGAGCAATTGTTTTGCAATAAAAGCTGAAGCAAACGATCTTTCTCTGAAAATTTTAATTACAGAATGCTCCAGTTTAAATAATTTCCTTTAAGGTCCATTGTGAAAGCCTGATTCACAGCCTCGGTCCCTGTCTAATCCCTTTGTCATTGGACAGAAAAGAAAAAACCACATGACCATTTGGAAAATTACATTTTAGTTTATACAAAAATATAGTAGGAAAGAACTGTTTCCCCTGCAGCCACTAACTATCACATTCTGTCATATGGGTTCTAGGAATGCAAGAAATAACTCCTTGATTCTCCAAAACATGACAAAGATGGAAGATCTGTGCAAAGCCAGTAATTTCCATTCATTGCTGAGAAAAATAACCATTGTATTTAGCTTTATATAGATATTACCTGTCATGTCGGTGGGACTGACGAGGCATGACACAGGCAAGGAAGGTCCGAGGAGAGCAGTGCTAGGATCACCCTGTGTGGGGACTTTATTAGCACAGGCAACCGGAACAGCTACAAACATAACATTACAAAACGTCAGTGACCCGACAGGGGAGCAGAGGACTGGGGAACTCATACATGGGAACACAAGGGAATGAACGAGGGGCACCTGTGACTGATTAAGAGGGCAGGAACACAAGGTAATGACAAGCTACAGGCGTGGCTGATTAACAGCCCCATCTGTGGGAAACGCAGGGAATAGACTGGTGGGGTGGGGCTGTACAAAGGCACACACCCCAGGTGTGCTATCCAGACCAAGGGGGAGCCCAGGGAGCCAAGGACACGACAGGCACACAGGGTCAGGACAGGGACGTCAGACTAGGGCAGGACTGCAGATGCTGGACAAAAGACCTGAGGAGACAATGGGAACAGAAGGGGACACTAGGACAGGGACTGACACCAGGGCAGGACTGTAGACACTGGATGGAAGACCCAGGGAGACAATGGGAGATGGGAAGAGACTAGGGCAGGACCATACAGGGAACGAACACAGAACAAAGGAGGGGACCATTATCGTGGACAGGAGAGACTAATGGACAGAGCCAGACAGTCCAACAGGGGAGGAACAACAGATAGGGCGAACACCAGGAACTGGGACAGGAACACCAACAGAGGGAACAGGTTCAGGGGGATCGGGGGCCAGAGGAGGGACAAGACACCCAGACAGATGAGGGACCAGGGAGGAAGACGTTAGGGGCCTGAGGGGGAACCCCGGGAATAAAGGGAGGGACCAGAGGGACCTGTGGCAGAGCACAAGTAGGGACTGGAGGGATCTGGAATGGAGCATGGGTAGGGACCAGAGGGAACTGGAGTGGAGCACGGGGAACAAAGGTAGGAACTGGAGGACAACAAGGGACAGGACTTGGGACACATGGATTGGGGCCTGGCAGTGGAACATGGGGATTAGTGGCAGGGATATGAGGTGGAACCTGGGGAACAAACTAAGGGGCAAGATGCTGGCCCTGAGGGAAAGGACCACTAACAGGGGGCAGAGGAGGGAAACCAGAAGGTAGAGGGGGAAAAGGCACTTGCCGGGGAGGCAGGCACAGGTATCGAGGAGGTAGGGTCCGGGGAGGAACAGCACTAGGGGCTGCTGAGGTGACTGCAGGACTGGGACATGGGGGTGAAGAGGAGACCACAGGACAGGGGCCGATGCAAAGGCTGCGCAGCATGGAGCTAGGGGGCGACATGCCAAGCATGCTCTCATCTTGCCTTACGGGAAACTGAAAACATGCCTGCCACTCGGCCAGGCTGCCTAGGGCACCACCTATAGTAGTCTCAGGGGACTGTGAGCCAGAAATGTGGGGCTCACATCCCACTCCTCCAGAGGGTCCCCCTCCCAGCTTGTCTCCCCCTGGCAGGAGAGGAGATCAGCGGCCCGGAGGGGCTCCAGGGACCCTCGGGTGGTGTCTTTGGGGAGCGGAATCGGACAGCGGCCACCCCATTTCAGGCGGCAACAAGCTGCTGCACCCACTCCTGGAGTGTGGCCATCTCTTGGCAGGGAGAGATGAGTCACCAGCACAAAGTCCCAGGCCAGCTTCTGGAAGCTCATCTGGAGGTCAGGAGTGTCCTGAACAGCCCCTAGAGGGCAAAGAATTGCCAGGGGAAGGACTGCAGTGCTTCGGGGGGGTGTCACCCACAGCCCCCTCTGAAGCCCACAGGCCCCACTCATCCTCATCCACCCCAAATGTGGGCATTGGACCAGCTCCCTCCTCCCACAGGTAAGGACCCTTGCAGAGGGAGCACTGGTTATGGGGTCAGCCGGCCAGCACGGACTTGGATCCATTGTATACAGATTCCCCAGGAGAATCCACTGGGTCCGGCTCCCTCAACCCCACTGCAGATCCAGTAGGGAGGGGGATCGAGGGAGAAGACTCCCAGCAACAATGGTGGCAGGGAGTCCAAGGACTGGTTAGGGTGTGGTCAGGTCATTCTGTCATGTCAGCAGAACTGACAACAAGGCATGACACAGGCAAGGACAGAACAGTCCAAGGAGAGCAGTGCTAGGATCACCCCATGTGTGGACTTTATTAACACAGGCACCCAGAACAGCTACAAACATCACTGACCTGACAAGGGAGCACCGGACAAGGGAACTCTTATACATGGGAACACAGAGGAATGAACGAGGGGCACCTGTGACTGATTAACAAGAGGGCAGGAACACAAGGTAATGACAACGAGCTACAGGCGTGGCTGATTAGCAGGCAAGAAACACAGGGAATAGACCGGTAGGGCGGGGCTGGATGTGACATTACCTTCTATTACACAGTTATAAATAGAAACTGAAACTACAGCCATAAAAGCATTGACTTATTTTTGTGAGTACAAATGATGTATTTCTCTGTAAATCTTCACAAAAAGCCATGTCTGTCCAAAAAGCCCTGACTGTCCATCACTAAAACCCCTTTGTCAAACTGGTGGATCAGGGCCCAAGAGGGTGAACATAAATAAATAAAATCCCTGCTATTGTAGGGGTAAACATCTACAATATTGTTAATTTATATACATTCTGTCTATAATGTGAGCTCAGGGATCCTCATTGCCACATTTTTGTTTGTATGATCACCAACAGGCACAGAGGGTGGTTAAGGTTAATCACGGGAGGTTTATGTCCAAGACCAGCCTGTTTTATCTTCATTCTGCAGGAACTCTGATAAATGATGCCACAGTTCAAATGTTATTATCCCAAAAAATTTATTACTGACATTTCAAGAAGAAAATTAATAATAAATAGCATATTGAACTGTTTAATCAGTTTTTTTCAGCCCCGCCTGGTCTCTTTTTAAAATCCATCGTTTGAGAAACTTCCAGTGATTAGCGATGGAAAGCGATTAGTTTGGCACCTGCCCAACTGCGCACTGCGCTCACTCAGTTCTAAATGACAAACTATCACAGACGTGAATGCCGCATCTTTGTGAGTTTCTCTATGCAGGGTAATCATGGGTGATTGTGTGTGTGTGTGCACATGTGAGAAAACTCAGGGGCTAACATTCTGAAGCATTGTTGTAGAATTTTAAACTTGTCAAATCATTTTGTTTCTGACTGGCACGACAGCTAAGCGGCCCACTGGGAATTCCTCCTGAATCTCCCAACTGGCTACACAGGGCCCGATCACTACATAACATAAATGTCCCAGAATAAAATAGGACTGCTTTAATCAAGAAGCACATTAGTTAGCAGACAGTATTTGCATGTAATGTCAATTAGAGAAACACTTTTCCTCTCTGTCTTCTGAATTGAAATCTAAAAGACAACGTGTAATAAGTGGGCAACACATCCAAATAATCAGCAGTCTGACACCACCACTGCCTTAACACTCCATGAAATGCTGGAGAAATGCTGAATTCCTGGCCATTTAACTTGATGCGTTGCGCTAATCCCAAGGGGAGAACTAAGCTGTAATGGAGAACTGTTTGTCCTCGTTTGCACAACAGAAACTAAGCAAGGGAGAAGGTCACAGGTGTGAGAGCAGTCCAAGCCCTCGCAAGAACATGGAAGACAAAGAGGGGAAAAAACATGTGAGTCAAGGCCACTGTGTGAGCCGTCCGCCTCTTAATCAGGAAGTGCACAGCACACAAGGTTTCCAGGGCTCCACCCCTCCTGCAAGAAGTAAACAAAGCATGCTGAGTTTGGGGCTCCTCCCCTATAAAGGAAGCCACATCACACACAGGTTCCAGTGGCCCTTGCCCTGTACCAGACAGAACACAATAGCATTATTAATTTCTACCAGTCACATTATCACAGCTCACTGGTGCCCTCCAGTGTACGAATACCCCACAAAAAGGATTTTAAAAGATTTAAACTACACAAAGGTATTCATATATTTTTTTATAACCTCTTTAACAGAATCAGTACTACAATGATCCTTATTCAATGATCTAAGTACTACACATGTACAAGGCTGGTTTGTTTGGTTCCATATGTAAAGAATATGAAGTGCATATACTGTAACAGCTAATATATAAAAAGTATTGTAAGGATCAAACAGACCTTGTTTAAACACTCCAGCAGGCAAGGAGCAAAGAAATACTCTGTAATACTCTATAGAGAATGGTGTATCGTACACATAAAATGCCAAAATCAGATTAAAAACTGGAGGAGGTGGAGTAAGTGGCACAAATTGGGAACCAGTGAGGCCAGAAGTGAATGGGCTAATAATTTTACTCCTAAGGAGAGCTAAGCACAAAAACGTCAGCCTCTTCTGCACCTCCCACATTGTTAAACCTATGGACCCCTTAGGCACTCAAAAGGAGAGTACACAGGCTGAACCTGAAGCACAGGAACAGAGGGACATTCTGGCATTCAGCTTTGACATTTACAGACGTTGCATATCACAGGCAACATACAGTGTGTAAAAATGTGTGTTCCATTCAGAGTTTTTCCTTGACTAAAGCAGAGGGCAATAAAGTGCAGGCAGTGGGCACTGTCAAACTGACTGGAGCCAGTTACGCACTTGGATTTCCCCTAGTGGTCTGCAAAACCACAGGCAATGGGAAAAAATGAAAGACAATGTCCCTGGGATGAGATGGAGTGTGCAGTTACTGTAATCTAAGGGATAGAACGTACATCAACGGAAAGTGAAGGGGAAGACAGAGCTGGTGGGTCCTGAGCCACGAATATATCCGAGACAAAATGGAAGCAGAGCATGATGAGAGGCCTAATCGCTGATTTAAAAGATTCAAACCAGCCCTGGATCCTGGCGGCCTGGATGACTGTTTCGGAAGAAAAACGAACCAAGTCCACACCTCTACCAAGATAGTCTTCAGCTTGCCCACTTCCCACTGGCAAACATCCAGGGTCGTCTGGTGGAATTGGGAGATGGGTGGGTCATGTCTGACCTCTAGCAGTAACAGGATGGGTGGGTTACTGGCAGAGGAAATTCAGTCATATTCAGCCATTCTTCGTTACCTGAGCCGTTATGAAGGAAAACTGACTACAGTCTTCTAACAAGAGATGCTGTCTAATTGCAACACAGAAAAATTACACTATGTAACAAATTTTTATTTTTATTTTGTTCCTGGGTGCAAAGTGTGTTTTCCTAACCCGTTATGCCTAA
>JAAGVU020000103.1:27077631-27090021 GCA_011763525.2 Mormyrus iriodes | reverse complement strand
TCTTTCCCATTCTGACATTCAGTTTGGAGTTCAGGAGATTGTCTTGACCAGGACCACACCCCTAAATGCATTGAAGCTTGATTAGATAATTGCATTAATGAGAAATTGAACAGGTGTTCCTAATAATCCTTTAGGTGAGTGTAGCATGTAATGGTAGCTCATCCTGCTCCTCGCTAGCACAGGTTCCGAGTACCGACTGCCAACTCATCCTCCTGCTTCTGGCAATTGGTCAGAAGCTCTGAAATGTTCTTCAGGAATGTGGCACCTCCATCTGGCTGGATGGTCGCTCGGTCCATATTTCGGCCGGTCACCACACTGACTTCATCACTACACTGCCATCCAAAATGTCATGTTTCCATGAAACATTCATTCAAAAACCCAAAAATGTTCAGATCTTATTTAATTCTAAACAGAAAATTTTAATTTAACAACACAACATTTTTCAAAGTCAAAATCTATGTTTTAACTAAAATGTGTGCCACTCTTTAGGCACCTATTCCACGGGATAATAAATACTACCTTTTGGATTGATTCCTGTAAGATTTATATTGGCAAGGTCAGTTTTTCCAGTAGCAACAGGACATTCTAGAACACTCTATGAAACAATGATTTTTAAAGAGATGCTGTCTAATTGCAACACAGAAAAATAACCTCCTGCTTTTGCATTTGAACTTGAGTTAACATGGACATCAAACAGTGTTTGTTGTGCCCGATATGCTTTACCCTGTTTTAAAGATCACAAGACATTTAAATGGTGCAGTAAAACATTTACGTGTATTCCATGGAATATATTCGTACAAGTACGATGGTTAAATCATAAAATTAAACGTTAATTCATTTATTTGCAGAGGTTTTCATCTGAAATGACTGAAGCCACGTTTCCACTAAAAATTATGATTACAAAAATGGATAGACCTGTAAGGCTAGCTTTTCCTCACCCTTATTACAATCTATCAAAAAAGAAACTCTTTATTATTAACAATGATTTTAAAAAATAAATAATAAAAAATCAAAAATCTGTGATCACATGCAACTTGAATATTTAAGAGTCGAGGTTTGTGCAAGTTTTTTTTAAGACAATGTATTCCAAAATCTTTTCATTTTACTATTAAACAAATGAGGGGGTGTACATTTTTACAAAACTTTTATATATTTTGTGTGAAATTATATTTTTGTATAGCTGTTTATTAAACACAAAATGACATTTTCACTTCCATTCCAAGACCCTCCAATCACTGAGGACACTTGAGTCATGCAAGACCAAAAATGTTTATCATAATTGTAATGAATAATTAAAAAAACAACAAAAACAAACCTATATTAAAAGTACAATTGAAGATTGTGAACTTTTAGTTAATGAAACTTTTCCCAAAGAGGGAAAAGAAAATGAAAAGGTGAAAAAAACTGAAAAAAATATCAAAGCACAGTCAAATCAATGGATAGTTTCAAATTGGGACTAGAAATGATCTTCTAAATCATAAAATAAGTAGAGGAAAAATGTATGGGACAACTTAGGTTTGCTATATTTTTCATAATAATATTGACTATTATATTATGCATAATAGTGGAGTAGAAACCAGTCTATAGCCAGGTGGCAGAAACATCAAAGAAGGATAAATAGTTTTAAAATCATTTCACAGCCCCATAGAGAGCACACAAGATAAGCCTCACCACAATTACCTGCCAGCAAACATACATCATACTAGAAGGACTATTATCCAAAAAATGTAGTTGTTCATACTTCCAAAGTGAAAATCATCTCAACACAACTAAGGTATGTGCATATACCATTCATATTGACTCAGGCATTAACATAGTTTTAATTGCCCTGTTTCCTGGATATCTCAGTATGAACATCTAACATTTATGTTCCTGTATTCTCTAGATATGTGGAACAAAACAAACAACTGATTTGTATAAAAAGGTCTATTGAACACGCTTCAAGGGTATACTCTAACCACCATCCAACAGGTAAGTTTTATCATGTATTTTGACCAATTGTTTACCTACAATTGTATATAACTACCTTTACAAAACTGAAACCAGTTTGTAACTGTACTGTATTTTCAGTTCATTGCAAATGCCCTTTAAATGTTTATATATAGGTTGCCTCTTTTGTAATTTCTGTTTGTCTTTTTGGTTATGCTGTTAGAAAATAGCCACCAAAACATTGTTTCAAACATGCAGCTGAAAAAGCAAATAGCATATGGAATCATGTTTATCTGTATCCTGGCATTATGGATGGACTCTGCCCAGGCAGGATCTAGCTTCCTCAGCCCATCGCAGAAACCTCAGGTATTCATCCATCCATCCATTTCTAACCACTTATCTTGGTCAGGGTTGCAGGGTTCTTGAAACTGACATACAATCATAGTCCATGGATAATTCAGAGATGCCAGTTAGCTTACTTGCTGCATTTAGTTTAATGTCACAAAATATTTCATTATGGAACATTTTTGTATTCTAAAATCAGAGTTGGATATTACTCTTTCACGTACTTCCTGGGTACATTAAAAAAGTGTGTGTGTTTTCCCTAAGCCAGATCTTGTGACAAAATAATATATTTCCAAGAGTGGATAAAAAGCTGAAAGCAGCTGACTGAAATAAGCCTATGTCTGCAGGGGAAAAGTGAGAAGAAACCTGTGCGTGTGGGCAAACGCTTCTCTGAGGGGCTACCTGCGCCATCTGAAACTCTGGATGGAGAGGACAAGCATGTTTTGGTTGGTGGGAAAGACATTTTCAAAAAAAAACATGAGAATATTGAACAGTGGCATACGGAAATGTCTTGCTTGTTTGTTAAAACACTTTTGAAATTATTTGAAATTTAAAAATGTTATGCCAACCAAATAACACACCATACCACTTTGAGCATAGCACGAATAATGTTAAAATTTCCAGAATGCAATATTATAATTAAACGTCTTCAAAAATATCTTGTTTTATGCTGGATTAGTTCACCTATCCTTTTGAGATGAGCATCACCATGACTGAAGAAGAGTTTCAAGAATACGGAAATGTACTGCAAAGAATTGTACAGGATGTACTGGCAGATGGCCCATAAGTTGGGAGAAAAATTCACCTGTGAGTACAAGGTGCCATCGTAAGCTACACTTAACTGACAAGGGTTGCCTTGCTATTGTGAATGAATCAAAGTGTTCCTGTGTTGTTCACAATGACTTTACTGTGATAAGTAAACACACAAATATTTACAGAGTATTACATCAATTTCTTCTGCTTGTAATGATGTTTATGAGCCCCGTGTTTCAGATAGAATTATCTGAAGGGGACTGAGCTAATGTTTTTTGTCATGTTACAGGGCCAGTGAACGACACGGTGAGACTCCCATGAATACAGTGTCGTAAGAGACAGCCTTTTGCCATTACTTCTCAGAGTATACTTTTTGAGCTTAAACACTAATAAAAAACATTTCATCTCTCTCAATTTATATGCTTCCAAGCCCTCTTCAAAGCACTACACTGTAAAAATAAACTTTAAACCGCTAATGCCTGGAATGCCTTAATCTCTGTGTGATCGTTGTGAAGTAGTTTTAACTTATTTTGTTACTCTGAAAGTGAAGCAGCGTAAAAAGACCTGCGCAACAGCGAGAATGAACATAATGGTAGGCACTGCTTTATCAAAGCAAATTAAACAGAAAAAAAATATTTGGCATACAGGTCTCCTTATACTCAATTTCAACTGAATTATTTTGGCATGTTCGAAAACTTTTCATTTTCATTCATTCATATTGCAGGTTTGAGTGATCACAACAATTGTAGACATACTGACAATTACAGAGGGATTATGACTAATTAGCAAACTTATTTTGTGAACTCTATATTAGTTTCATTTCTGAGAACTTCTCAGGCAGAAACTTTAAAGCTAAGTATATTGAAATTCTAATTAAAATGTATTAAAAACAATTACACAGAAATTTGAATTTCTGCTTTATTAAACGTAGTCCCATATCAATAAAAATATATAATTTTAATATACAGAAGCCATTCAAACCTTCAATCTTCAGGAACGCAGAACATATGCTCTGAAAAAAAATATCCTGCCTGTTAGTGCACATAAAACTCCCAGTTTAAAGGCAGAGATTGAAGGTGTTAAAATATGTACACATGAAATCAAGTCAGATACACATTCTTGCATTAATGAATGACTATCTACAGCACTCATTGTGACAAGTGTATGATTCTCTCATTTTCAGTAAAGTCACCCACCCCCAGAATGTTGGTATATTATGTGAACACTTTGTCACTTAAATAAAAATGCCATGTTGAGACAAAGGGGACCAGCAAAATAGCAGTAAAACAGTTAGTAAGAATAGAGCAGTAAGAGATGCTCAGATCCAAATTCAGATCATTTCAACTGAACTGATACCTTGATGTGTTGCGTTTTGTTTTGAGGGAAAAGTGTAGCACTCCGATTCTTCATTACATGGGCAACATAACTAACCCTTCAATACCTTTAGGTGAACATTCCGTGCTGAGCAGAGTCACTGAACAGGTAACAGAAACTCAAACGTAAATGAAGAAATTTGCTCCATGTTCAGTTTGTTTAGGTTTTGGGTATAAAAATAGTAACAACTTAGGAAACGAATGATCATACAACAGAAGTTGTGGTCATTTATACTACCCCATTAACAACTGCATCCATTACTGTACAACTGTGAGTTGGTTTGGTAATTATCTGATGAATCAATTATGAATGTGGTTTCTGATTGTTGATGGGTGCCCACACAGTACAAGCATAGTGTGAGCATGACCCATACATTTACAGGGTCTCATTCACAGGTTGTATAGCTTAACAGTGGTGTGCCTCAGGGTAGAAACGACAGTGGAGAAGGCCTCCCCCTTCAGGTGGCTGATCTCATGCAGGGTATGGATGGCCATCCCTGGGTGAGAGAACCTGCACACACTCTTTGACACCTAAAGTGACAGCAGAAATATTTTCAGCTAGATGCATAAATTACTCTCAAATTGCCCTTGTATATCTCCAACAGATTTGATTATAGCTATATGTCTCTTAAATGGATATAATTAGGTTAAAACAAATACAGAACAGAGAATAAGACACAAAACTAAGAAAGGCAATGATTTGGTCCCGTATTTAAAAATGTATAAACAACAGCATTGCCTATATTCTTTTTTCACAAGACTGTATCAGCATACCTGGTAAGGAAGGAAATAGGGTGCATCTGTTTCCACTACAATCCTGTGGAGAGGGATTCTCCTGATGGCATCCTTGACCTCCACAGCTTTAGGGTACGTGAGCAGGGCTGTGAACCCTACTGACATGTTGGGGAACTCCTGGAGAAAGGGCTTGATGACATCATAGCGGTTGGTGAAACAGTGCCTGAAGTACACGAAAGTCAGTCACTAGTGTATTTTTGGAGGGACTGATACAACACTGATCAGGTTCAGAAAGGATTCTGACGAGACTTACTTTGCTGAATATGACTTACTATATAAAACTGAAACTGCAGTCTTCAAACAAAACCTCATATCAGAAGTTCTGAGAGCTCAGTAAAAAGCTCTTTTGTTTTAACCAGTCAACAAATTTACATGAGCACATTAATTTGGCCACTTAAACCTTGTGCATCACCTACAGTATGTCCTACATTAACCTGTGTATTCTGTAGTCTCTGGGCACAAGCTTCTTCATGATTTCCAGCAGATCTTCATCTGCATCTCTGCAGTGGATCACGAGAGGCTTCTTCATTTGTACAGCCAGTTGCAGTTGGCGTTCAAACACCTATTAAGATAAATATGGGAAACATACCTCATTGACACACACACAAAGGAAATCCCAGTGGTTGATTAACCTACAATACTTGATTTAGATTTCACCAGATAAAATAAAATCCAATGGATACATTATCAAGTACTAAACCTTACGTTCAGTACCTAAGTATAAGGATAAGCAGTTCCTTAAATAAATACACATAGAAGATGAATAGATAATGACCATTACATGATATAATCTGCTATAAATATACCTTCTTCTGTTGGCCTACAGTAGTGGAGCATTTGCTTGAATAGTCAAGCCCAATCTCCCCAAAGGCAACAGCTTTTGGGTGTCTCATAGCGGTCAGGATGCTGTGCTCATGAATGCTGTCGTATTCCTTGGCAAAATGGGGATGACAACCAAAAGCCCCCCACACCAGCTCCTCACTAAGCAGGGGTTCCCAGAGTCGCTCCCTCACCATGAGGCGTGGGTTACAAAAATCTGCAATGCAGCCTTCAAACTTGGAGGAAAAGGAGCTGCGGTACAAGCTACGGAAGTAAGCAAATGTGCCTTCAAAGCCCAGTTTGGCAAACAACATGTCCAGATGACAGTGGGTGTCAATGAAACCAAGAGGCCTTGCCTTTTGGCCACAAATGTCAGAGTCCCACACAGATTGTGCTTCCACAGACACTTGTCTGGTTCCATTATTTGGTGAGGGTTTTAAGTGCATCGGGCTACAGTCACTTCTAAGTTCATCACAAGAAGAAAGTAAATCTGGGCTGTGTAAAGGAAAACTGTAAGTTAGCAAAGACGACTGAGTTTTAATTGTACAGCCCGGTGTTGCAAAAACATCAAACTTCTTAGATATTTCACTGCTATGGGACATGTGATCTCCAGGACTACATACTAGAAAAGGAGGTTCACAAGATTTATAATCTGCATTGTTCCACTGACTCTGGAAAAATTCCAAGGGTGACTGGACAGCTGTATTCCACCGGTTTGAAGAAGGTTTAGGTTTCTGGGATGCACTGTTCAACTGATGTGGTATGAATCCACAAGGTGACTTAAGTGTATAATTTCTCCTGTTTTGAAATGGTTTTATCTCAAGTGCACTGTTCCACTGATTTGAAGAGGATTCACTCGATTTATGATTTGAACTGTTCCACTGGTTTTGAAAGGATTCACAAGGTGGCTGCACTGAGATTTCTGAAAAAGGCTTGCATGGCACCAGGACCTCATCAACACATGCATTAACAGAATGTTTGCAGCATGTTGCCAAGTTTGGTAGGAGACTGCTTTCATATTGACTGCTGTTCATCTTCAACTGAGATTTTGCGACAAAGGCATCATCCTGTGAAAAATTCTTCACTTCCACTGGATCATCCACATCTGACCAATCAGGCTCCAAGGACTGTCTCTGGAAAAACATTGAACCAGTATAAGACAACATAAATTGGGAGTAAGCCCAAGGGCATACATTTGGTTTCAACATTGGTAGGGACCAAATCAACCCCGAACCTCCTGCCCCCCTAAACTGAAGAATACCAGTAGGGACATGTGCCTACATTCCATACCAAAATATACAGCCTTGAGTAAGCAGTTCATTTTGGGACTGCTGCAGTAACAACCCCAAACCATAGCAGTCAATAAATGCCTTGATAGAAATTTTTGCCAGGCAAAACATTTAAAATAGAATGATTTTGCTGGCTGTTTTCCCTTTCATGTAAAATGTCGACATCCTCTGTTTACAATGATGGACTGAACATTATCCCCAAAACATACCTGATTATCAGTCTCAGGTGAAGCAAAGCAGTCTTGCAGGTCTGTTTCAAGAAACCAGTGGAGATCCTCCACTGTGTCGCCTGCATGGGTGTGCATGCTCTCATCTAGCTCTAAATCAAGCATACTATCACGATGGTTTTCAAACATTTCTCTCTTGAGGCAGCATTCCAGGCTTCTATTTTCCATATTTGGCACTTTTGTAGATGTTTTAATGCCAACTCCAAGAGCATCTGTTACAGCCCTAAAAAATACAGCTTTTAAACCTTCTTCTGGTGTTCTGACATCATTATTCTTCCCACAAGGCAGAGTTTTTAAAACCATATTGCTGGATAAAACAGGTTCTGTCAAGATGGGTGATGTGTCACAGTTTGATACCTGAAATAATAGTAAACGCAGTAGCTCCAAGCACTGGAATAATACATTTTTAATAAAATAATTCTTTCTCAAACATAAAAACATATCAGTGTTTTGATATTTAGCAATACCAACTTAGTTCTACCAAGATACAAGTGTTTTTTTTTCCTGAATGGATGTGGCAACATGCACACACAACTAAAGTTTTTGGCATTTCTTTTTAACAGTCATGATAAGTTACCATGCTAAACACTATAGTATAACTTAAATGCTGTACTTTGTTTAATTTCCTGCTACATACCACTGTATAAAGTAGGCGTAACATTATTGTTGCAATATTAACAGCCTTGAAAAACGATGCTGTTTTTACTTTGGCATGATAATCAGTTACCAATTAATTGAAGACATCGATGTAATGGTGCCAGAAAATTGCGCACGAAAACTCAAGCAACCAAAATAAGTATTATCAAATGAAATGATAGAAATGGAGTACCTTGGCAGGAGAGACTGTCACTTTAGCACCTCTTCTGTAGGACTTTCTTTGGCCTGACATCCTCCTGTTTGGTGAGTAGCCCAGGGCATTCGTTTCAGTTGCCCCCAGTTTTTCTGAATGCGAATGAGTTAGCGTACACATAGGTGTGTTTAGGCAGATGTCCTCCAGCCTTCCAGGGCCCACTGAAAGGTCGTCATCCTCCCCAGAATCCACATTCTTCCAAAGGCTGAACCTGACTCTATCATTACTGTTTCTCCTGTACTTTGTAGGGGAGGATACAGCAGCACTTAGCCATTCAAATTCCTCTTTTAGCTTGTGGTCCATTTTACAGAGCTTGACAAGAGAGAGAGTAGTACAATAAAAAATATATCATATAACTCGAAGACTGTTCGGAGTGCTAAAACGTACTCATTAAATAGTGAGGTGATTTAAATTTTATTCTAACTATCAAAATTATGAACACAACACGGATGTTCATTAATAGAAATCAGTAATATCAACGGTAATATCACGGTTCTGTGGTTCGCATGGTTTACGGTTTAGCTACCAAATTTATAGTATAGTTTAGCTACCAAGTCAATTATGTTTTTAAACGGTAATGAAACTGAAAGCGGACGAAAAAACATAAGGTATAAATAAGACAAAAACACTTAAACACGTAATAATATATTACTTTTTACCACAACACACTGCAGCTACACAGCAACAACCCACTTACCGTAGCTAGCGATCCTCGCAGGCCGTACTGCGGTCGTTTTGAGTTGTATTTATGACCTCCGATTCAAAACAGCTTACTAATTACCCAATAAAATTTTTTTAATTCTTCTATGACATCCAATAGGTAGCTAGTAGCTTTGGTGATAGGCCGCCTATGTCTGTGGTGGGAGGGAATAGACCTGATGGTGTGTCGTTCACTTCTTTATTCTGTCATTTCGTGTCACTTATTCAGTCACTGTACAAGGAGTTACGCAGCGTATCTCTGTCGACTTCATCTCCTTTCTAGCGGCATGCAGGTGCTATTCAAGTATGATTTTCTTCAACTTAATTTGTCATTTAAATTCTTTCTTTAATCGTATTATACAAATCTAAGCTTCTCGATTGTGTTAACATTTACAATGAGCAAGGGCGCCACCAAGGGGTAGCCTTCGGAATCGTCTGGCCACCCCCAAACGCCGCTGAAGATATTTTATTTCAGAAGCGGAACCATCGAAAGCAGCGATGCACCACCGAATAGTTAACTGCGTAGGACCTGCCCTCAGTCGAATAATCAGCTTTGTAATATCTTCAATTGATTGATGTTTACGGAGGCTATGAAATATCATTATTTTATAACTGTTTTCACGTGATAACTGCATAATTTTCTCGAGATCACGTTCGTTTTCTGAATAAAATTATTGTGTTCTCGTCTGGAGAACGGTATAGAAATCGAGATTTTCAATTTTTACGCATCGTTCTAAAGCAAACACTAATGGATAAAATTGATTTGTTTTTCAGCTCGTGTGTAAGTGTGTAGGGGCCATATTCACGTGTGTTTTCACCACCGCTAACAGCAGCGTTGTGCCACAAGGATTGGACTGATGCGCAGGAATTGAAAGAAGTTTGCACGCATTGCAGTACAGAGCATTGGAGCACGTGTTTATGGTCATTCATCAACGCACCTGGAACAGCAATGGGCAGCTTAAGCATGGCTTTTGTGCTTATTTTTGCTGTGCACTTGTGTGTAAATGAGCAGCTTCAATGGCATTATCCATTGGGGAACTGCTGCTGGATTGAAACATGTTATGAGCTCTGATTTGGTGCATATTAAAAGGCTGTTTGTATCGTGGTGGAGTAATGGTGATAGAACATTGTTTTTGTAAACAGTTGTTTACGCAACAGTCAGTGCACCTTGCATGCTTTGAATATTGGTCCTTTGTGCATCCTGTGATCTGTTTAAAAGTGAAACATGAGTTAATCAAACTCTGGAGTTGACGGTAATGGATCTGGCAGTAGGAGGGAAATAAAAGAGCGAAAGCATTGGCAAATAAAATTGGAAAAACTTCAAAGGAAGCGTAAAATAAATGTGAATAAAATCAAAGCGCTAATGGTAACAATAAAGGACCTCATGAAGAGGAATGCAAATGTCCCACATGTGCAATCTGAATTTTAGTTAAACTATTTGCTACACGATTCCCTTTATTTCTGGAGAATGAACAAGAAAAGCAAAGAATGGTTTGCAAGTATGAATAGTTGTAGTAATATATTTAAAGAGGAAGTTAAAGAGTAAATGACTCTAAGAGGTTATTTTATATCGAGGACCATTGGCCTGTTACTTTGTCTGCTGTAGACAAAGGTGTGCTTTAGCTTTCAAGGGATGATATTCCTCAAGCTCTACCACTTGTTACAACATCAGGTATGGATGATATTCAAGATAAAGTTAAACTAAGTGACAGTGTGTCAAACATTGAAAGTAGAAGATCCAGCACAAGGTTCTCAGCCATTGGAAGAAAATTTTCAGTGTCAACAACATTTTCTATTCGCATCAGGACAGAGGCTGACTTCGTTGCATTAATGGCTTGTCAGAATTTGTTAAAGGACAACATGCTTTGGAAGAACAAGAGGAATTGCTAAGAAGGAAGGAGCAGTTTGACTTGGAGGAGGATATTGCTGCAAATTTGGCTAAAGTAAATGTTGCTTTAAGTACATGCAGTGCTAAAAATTCAGCAACATCAAAGTGTGATGCTATGAATTCCCATTATGAAAATGCATAGCAAAAAACACGAATGTTTAATGTGTATGCTGACTTTGTCTCTCAAGTGTCTGTGCAACATAAAGTTGATTAACAAATACAGCACCCTATAGACCCAGATGTGAAGTTTATGTGGGAATCTTGTTCTCAGTCAGTGTCAACGAGGCATTCATATTCCAGATTGCAGCAGGTGGAGATTGTTAATGTTTATGTTGCAACAAGCAATGGAAATTGAAACATCTTTAATGTCACGGAAAGGCAAAATGATACAACTATTTTGGTACAACACAGCAAGAAACCTTAATTTCTTCCAAAAAGGGAAATCCAAGAATATAATGGTGAGCCATTGCAATATCATGCTTTTATAAAGGCTTTTGAGAATGCTGTTGAAAGTAAGACTAATAACTACAGTGACTGCATTTTCTTGAGCAATATACTAGAGGTCATCCTAGGGAAATTGTTAGAAGTTGCCAGCATGCAGATCCTGAATGAGGTTTTATTAAGGCTAAGTCTTTGCTATATGAGCATTTTGGTATTGAGCAGGAAATTGCATAGTCTTATATGGAGAAGACTTTCATGGCCATCTGTTAAAGCTGAGGATGTGAAAGCTCTTCAGGATTACAGTTTTTTCTTATTAGCCGCTGTAATATTATGGAGGAGGTGCAGTATTTGTGTGAGTTGAATATGCCTGCCTGTATGTTGACTGTGATTTGGAAATTGCCTTGTAAGTTTAGAGACAAATGGAGAAATGAGGCCTGCAAACGGCAACAATGACAAAATCGCAGGGCCTCTTTCATTGATACAGTCAGCTTCATTGAAAGGCAAGTGAAGACTGCAGCAGATCCTGTATTTGGATGCAATACAGTACACAATTGTTTGCACCCCTGCATTTAATACTTTGTACAACCTCCCTTTGCCAATATAACAGCATAGAGTCTTCTCTTGTAACCTTTTATAAGGTTGGAGAATACAGAGCATGGCATTTGAGACCATTCTTCTTTACATAATCTCTCCAGATCATCCAGGGTCCTAGACTCATTCCACGGGTTACTCCACAGCTCATTCCATACAATTTTATCAAATGGACATCAGAGGCTAAGTTTTAAAATTATATACAGTCAAGCCCGGAATTATTCATACCCCTGGAAAATTTTGACTTAAAGTTACTTTTATTCAACCAGCACGTTTCTTCTTGATTGGAAATGACACAGGCGTCTCCCAGAAGATAAGACGATGTACAAGAGGCATCATTGTGGAAAAAAATATTTCTCAGCTTTTATTTACATTTGAACAAAAAGTGGCA
>JAAGVU020000103.1:27026493-27066987 GCA_011763525.2 Mormyrus iriodes | reverse complement strand
AGGACCTGTCTACACAAGAGGACATTATTTTCTGTGTGTGACTGTTCTTACAATAATTTCTTAATTCGCTGGTTACGGTTTTACAAGACATAAAAACATCCTTTGTATCAATAAAGAGTGTGTAAGTTCAGAGGTATGGTGCCCAGATGGAATTGCTCTGCCTACAGCGCATATAAAAATTCTTATTGAATTTACAGGTTCTTTTGCTGTGAAGCCACTAATCAAAATAAGAAAAATATCTGACATGATTTATATTAATTGTGACATTACAACCATCAAAATTCAATAGAAAAAACAAACATAAGTAGTAGGACAAATAATGAAAAATTTTAAAACTGTACACCTCCCTAAACACATCGTTGCCCCATTTGCATTTATTAAAGAAGCAAGTTTTGTAAATAAGTCTCTATCAGCTTTACAAGCAATTTTACGCTACTCATCCCTGCAAGAATCCTGCATGTGCACAGTCCTCATTAGATTATTCCATGTTTTCTATGAGACTGAGGTCTAAGGCTCTGACCAGGCTGCTGATTTTGCTTTTATCAAGCCACTCCTTGGTTGATTTGGTTATGTGCTTTGGGTCTTCACATTGGAAGGTGAAATTCCTCTTCAGCTTTCTGACAGCTTTAGCAATAATATCTTGGTACTTAAAGCGCTAATGATTAGAGACCTATTACCTAGAGCCCCTGTCACAGCTGAAAAGCATAATGGTTCCTTTACCATGTTTCACAGTAGCATGGCCTTCTTTGATTACAGGCTCTACTGTCTTTTTGTGAAACATCTCTTAAAATTAAGGAAGTAACAATTGTCACAACAGATAGTATGATGTTCCCACATGGTTTGGGGGTGACCGAATATCCCCCCAGGCCTGAAAATTTCTTTGGTTTGGATGTTCTTTCTTGTGACAAACAGATTCTGTCTTGCTACCCTACCCAACAACCTGCATGTAAAGAATATGGGAGTGTGGTGCAAATAATTGGATAAGTCTTCACAGTGATCCACAGTACTTCCAACGCCTTTGATATATAGCTTTTTCCTAGTAACTTTCAAGATCCTGTAGATGTTTTATTAGCTCCTTGCAGACCATGGCTATTCCAGGAGAATGCAACTATGAAAAGTCAATGACGTCCCACAGGAAGAACTTATTTTTATTTGGGATTAATCACAAATCACTTTCACTGATGGCAGGTGTACACTGTTTACCTTTGGACATGATTCTGAATGCGACTGGTTACCTCAGCTACAGCCCCCATTATTATTGGTTATGCACGTTTATACAACTGGATTGTTATATGGTTATATTTCAATTATTTGTCCTAATTTATTTTTTTTGCTTCAATTTTTTTTTCTGATGTGTGGTAAATTAAACATGGAAAAATATCCAACTTGATTTGTCTTGATTTCTGGCTTCATATCACAAAAACCTGCAAATTCATTAAGGGTCTGTGGACTTTTAAAAATCTATTGAATATCTGGATGCCAAGTGATTTCCTGAAGCAACTAATGACTTTTGATACCAATTTAAGTATATAATCTAAATGTCTGTAAAACAATACTGATAACTGGATTGTTTGCAAAATTCAGGATGGTCTAATAAATGCCTGACAAATGTACCTCACCTACCACTTAGGTCAAGCATCCTTATATTGAATGGCTGCCCATTTTCCATATAAATAGTAGGATTCTCTTTGGACAAGGCCAGGTCTCACAATACAATTGTTATAGTCATTAGGTTTTCTTTTCCTTCCTTTTGAACAAGTAGTATGTGACGCAAAATAAAGACACATTATCTGCAGACATGCAGAAAACTATGAATAAGGCCACTTAGCAATCACCCTCAACTGGTCCTATCGAGATAAGCTTATGTGCTCCTCAGTGCTGCTCCTACTTACAGGCTAGCTGAAGTTTTAGCTGTGTCATTACCTTTGGAAAAATATGCAATTGGTCATTCTTAGCTTCCAGCCCAGGCTATATAAATGTTTCAGCGTCCAGCTGGCTCTCTGCGTTTTATAACACAGCAGATGGAGAACATTCACATAAAGAGGGATCTCATCTATGAAGACTTAAGCATATATTATTCAGGACTGAACAATATATTACATTATACACTATCATTCAAAAGTTTGGAATCAAGTCAGAAAATTTCCTGAAAATACATACTTTTATTCATTCAATAAGTTGCAAAATTAATAAAAATATAGTTAAGACATTAACAAGATTATAAATAATGATTTTTGCTTGGAATACCAATCAGATACAGCTTTTTCTTTGCAACTCTGCCTAGAAGGTCAGCTTCCTGGAGTCACCTATTCATTGCTGAAGATGAGACTGGGGTTTCAAGGGTACCAATTAATCTGCCAGTTGAGGACCTGGGAGACCTCCATTTCTCAAAGGAGACTGATGTATTGATCCTCCTGCATAGCTGTGCTTCCCATGAGTCATTTTATCAAGGTTAGAGCCAGTCTGTGCTGTTCGGTGAAGTGAGTAGTGGCCACCTTTCTAAGAAATGTACAGTTCTTGGCGATTCCTCAAATGGAACAGCCTTTATTTCCAAAATAGCATTAGAGTTTCTAAAGAAAGCTCATTCTTTCTGGCAATTTTGAGATAATAATTGATCCCATAAATGTTCACGCTGCAGACATTCAAACAACCCAAAGATGGCCAGTTTTACTGCTTCCTTAAATAGCACAATGGATTTCACCTGTGCTAACAAAAGGGTTTTCAAATGAAGAATTAGCCTTTTAACTAAAAATCAGAGGTTTGCAGCAGTATAATTAATTCATTACAACTAGGGTTGGGTTTCGAAACCTGGCACCAATATGGCACCAGTTCCTATACAATCAGTAAGTATTGGACCGTATTGCAATGCAGATATTGGTGCCTCATTTCGGTGACACTAAATGCCTGAACAGTCGATTGAAATATCTGCCCTCTTCTGCTCAGCAAGGTAGCTATCATTAATTAATACTGAAACGAAAATGATAACAGCATTTCGTTATTCAAAATTAAAATGCACCAAAATGCAAGTAAAACACAAAAACTAATCTGAAATTAAAGCAACAACCTCAAAAACTGACAAATAAAAATGAGTAGAAATGAAAATTAGTGATTTGTATTTTTATGTCTATTTTTGGGTTTAAAAGCCTGCCTATAGGTTACCAACTACCAAACGTCCCTCCTCTAAATAATGGCAGTTGAGCATTACCTATGATAAACATCTCAAACCGATAAAATTATCAATATTTAAAGTTAATGCCACCCTAGCTCAAGACATTACTACTACAACAATGGAGATGACTGCATTGGACCATCAGCCATTTCCTGTAGTGGAGGATGAGGGATTTCGTCGGCTCGTTCACCTTTCACAAATTTCTCAGTAATTCCAAACTTTTGAATGATACTGTGTGTGTAAACACACACACACACACACACACACACAAACACACACAAACACACACAAACAGTTAATGACTCTGACACTCACCGAATCATAAAGTGAGTACACCCAGGCTGGCCATGAAGTCACTTTTGCACAGTGAAACTTCCTCTATTTAAAAAAATAAAACAGAAAGAAAAGAGATTCAGGTATTCAGGTAACTTTCTGATTAATATGGTAATACAATGGGATCCAAACAAGGGCAAACATGCTTCGTGGGGGACACCTGGAGCACTTCGCCATCTCAATTTGATTTCATAAGTTCTCATTCGATGGATTTAGCCTAATTAACTTAGTTATTGTCTGTCTCTCTACGACGGAGCCTGGAGCTTTCTTTCATTCTCTCTGCTGCTGGTGACATGCAGGTTTTTCAGTTCGGAAAGCATATGAATCTGACAGGCATCCGAATCTGAGAACTTCGGGGGAAAACAAAGAAGTTCTTGCAGCTCAGGAACAGTATGAGTGTGTGGCGCTGTGAACGCAGCTGCTTGCATTACTGGCCAAACTGAGCTAAGAGAGTTCTTACAGGCAGACACAAAATACACAAAGTCCACGGGATACATTTGTATACGAGGTAACCAGCCATTCATCAGAGTCTACCCATCGCCAAAGTACCTTCTGCTGCACCATTTAAATGGTTCTTCTCAAAGCTACCAATCAGGTACATAAATAATAGATAGACAGAAAATTCCTCATTGGTAATCAGTGTATGGCGAGTCTCAGGAGGAATCTGGGTGCACCTTTCACCACAATAACAGCACTTAAGCTGGATATTTAAGGGCTGCAGAAGCTCAGGGCTGAGCAGAGCAGACAGGGCACCCCCACCTTCTGGTATCTGCCCCACCAGCGCTGGGCCTGGCTGCATTGCTTGGCCGGGGGCCTGGAGCATGGGTGCATGTGCAAACGGGACAGGGGGGTAAGCTGCACGCCCGACAGGGGGTCTGGCAGGACCCTCTCAGGCAGAATCTGCACCTTCGCTTGACGGATCCTGCAGCAGAAAGGCAGGCAACTGTGAGTTTATACAACAGCCAATTTAACTATACCAAGCTTCAATCATTATAAACTGCCCTATAATACAGAAAGTAATATTCTGCAAAAAAATAACACACAATACCAGGCACATAAGGTTCTGACTAAAATGACACTATCCTGTAAGAACAAAAAATCCAAGCTGATAGCTGGATATTAAATAAAAGGAGTCCTTTAAGTCAGCAGCCTCTGCTTACTGAGCAGGCATCAGGCAGTAACCCATGGCGGTGAATAGTGTGGTGTGCTTGATATTAGCAGTCACATCTTGCTTCTTGACGCATGGAGGTGAAGAAAAATCAGGGCTACCACTTTTAGTAGAAAAGCTGATAGTGGAAAATGACAGTCACTGCGGTTTAATGAACGGATGGGCTGTACTGCCCACTCTTTGGCTTGTTAGCCATTTCACACAACTCCAGGCAATAGTGTTTAAACAATATGCATACTCCCATTTTCCACAATATATGACGGGGGTAGCAGCTTATTCTACAAAAATAAAAGCATAAAATCCCTCACGCAAGGCAGAAAACTCCTCCTATGTAATCAGCGCGGCTCAGGTGAAGTCTGAATCACTGCCAGACAAAATTGCTGGGGGACGCCAGGTGTGACGGCGGTCAGCACGAACATAAAATTAATTCACTCACAGCAAAGTACAAGGCAGCTAAATGAGGGTATTGATTGAGCTATTAATATAAAAACAGAAATTTCTGGAAGTGGTAAAAACCACTCAGAAACAAACTGACACAGTTCTCCATCTCATAAATACATGTTAGAAACTCTTAGAATTAGAAAATCTATATGAAAGTGGAGGGAACGTGAAGTCATGGAACATATTATCAGCAAGCAACCGCATTTACACATCTGTCAGCTTGAAAATTTTCTCATGATTCCATTGTCCCTCAATGTGCATGTTGCCAATGCAGTGATGCTAAACACACACACGGTAAATGCTGCTGGCCGGGGGCGAGTGGGGGGCGGGGTGGTGATAGGTTGCAGGTAGTTTGCTATGTTGGCACCCAATCAGAAGATGGCGTCCTGGGTTGCTGCCCATCTTGCCCTTGCCAGAATCTGCTACAGCAAGTGCGCTCGCTACATAACAAATGCTCAGATACATTTCAGAGACTGATTTCCAGTAAAGAGAATCGATGACAGCTACAATGTCTACAAAAGGGAAAACGAATAATAACTGCAAACTCAGGTTTTCTATGGGGAAGCAATCAATGGAGGAATTAATAAACTAGGAAATATATCTCATATCAACACAATCTTCTGGAACGCATAGCTGCAAATATAGCCCAAATAGTACTGTACTGTTCACATTTAAAAAAAAAAAATAGCAGGAAATATTCAGATATGACAAAACATTTATTCTTTAAATAATGAGAACACTTTCTTTGACAAGATTCTCTTCCACTGTGTAATTTTCGACACTGGTCATGCCACGAATCACCTCTAGCGCAGCTGTGTCCGCATGGCTGTCATGTAACAGAATTCATTCATCAAGCCCTGAGCACGGTGCGTGCAATGTGCCACCTGCTACAAATCTGAAGAATCAGAAAGAATGGGAGGGAGAGCGGCACAGCGTGCTGAGGCTCAGCAGAGATAGACTGGACAATCCCAGTGTGTGCAGAATGGCCATCTCCTTATTTATATGTTCCCACTTATGAACAAAGAGCAGGCAATCAATGTATGGTCCTTTGCATCACAAGAACATGGAATGGAATAATTCTCGCACAGCCTGGGAGCAGACGTTAGGGACGTAACAAAAGGACTATGAAACATTATATTCAATCATCTTAGTGGTTTGGCACACTACCTGCATCTTATTTTTGCGACTACCTTAAAAACAGTAACAATAATTATATGAGACAGGATGCATTCAAATGTGTACCTATACTCAAAGATGATTGCCGGGTGTAAAGGCCACCTTCAGAGAGTAACACTACATTTACATGTTATGGGGAAATACATGCGAGCTAGTGGGTAAAGAGAAAGATTGAGAAAAAAACATAAATATCAGTTAACAAGCTTAGCATCTTCACTACAACAATGCGGTCTTGTGGGGCACATGGGACGCTAAATGCTAAACCAGTGAAAAACCCGCTGGCTTTTTAGTCCTGAGGCTGACGTGGCCTATTACTTTTTTATAAAGCTAGGGGTGCTCAACACCACTATATTCGGAAAGGCAAAGAAGAACCATAATGGAAGGTACTTCCAGAGGAAGAATGAAAAAAGACTGAAAAGGTAGAGTTTTTTTCAATGTGGCATGACCTGAATATTTCAAAAGGCCCGAGTGCCTGAGCCCAGGGAAAGGCCTGTGTGAATAGGGCTTATGTAATTCCACTTAAAATGGGAGCATGGTTTATATATCGATCATAAAGAATTTTACAGAAGGCACATTATTGCTGCTTTAGAGACAGCAGAATTTTGATCCTTTTCCAAGTTAGTCAATGGCTGAAATGCTGCAGTTTGGATCACTGACAGAACACATCACTATGCAAATCTTTCTAGAGCCTTAACATTTGTACCTTTGTAACACTAAGAGAATGTGGAAGATGCCATGCAGTAAAATGAAGCCTGAAACCCTGAAGTATAGGCTAATAGAGCATTGTGCCTGTCAACTGTATCATATATCAACTCCACAGCAAGCTTGCAACACTACATAGCAGTCAGTTTTGATCTTTTATGTCTCACAATGACATAATCGGTTATGAAAAAGGAATGGATGGAAAATTATATATTTTTAACAGTGCATGATATCCATAAATTGATTGTTTAATTCAATACTAAAGAATCATTTAGTCATAGTGATGTTTTTGGGCCAAAAGTCAGCATAATAGTATTACACAATTAATTTAATCCATTCTGTCTGCAAGGCAATTACTGAAATATTCTCATTATTTTTTCCCCTCTTTTTTTGAACAATTTATGTGCAAGTAAAATTGCAAAGCAAAACTAATAATTTGATGTTATTAATTAATACAAACCATTTGTTTTAAACACTTTAAACATTTTATAACCCCATCAGTGTAGGCTAAGTAAGAGAAAGCCATGTTAACTTACTTGAAGAGGAAAAAAAATTAAAATTACTGCAATAATGTCACATTGTACAACAAATACTGATACGACTCAAGCATTTGAACCAAAAATGGCATTAACAGGCTTGCGGGTGCCTGTTTGGGCACACATCTGAATGCATTCTATATCATTTATTATTGTCATTGTTGCTAAGGTAGACCCAAAAGTTATCCAGAAGCTGGCAACGTAGCAAAAAGTGTTTTAGTGGATGTAAAGTTCAGTTTCCTCAATGCATGGGGTGTAATCTATTATGTAGGGAGGAAAAACAATTGTGATTTGGGCATAGTAACATTCAAAAAGTCAATTAAGATCAGATTAGCAGATTAGTTGACTAAATAAAAAGGCATTTTTAAGGTTTAATCGTGTAATATTGACAATCAATATAAACGAGATGCTATTTTAAAAATGGATAGACTGACAAATATTCTTAAGGTGTTTATATTTACTCATGGTGGTTATACACTCTTAAGAAAACCAACACTATAACCAGCAGTATACTCTGTGACTGTATTCTATGTGTTGGAGATAGGGTAAACCAGAGTACTATTAGTAGCATCCTGCCATCTACTGGTGACTACTAACTGAAACTGTATATTTAAATTTAAAGAGTTTTTTTTTATCCAAAATGCCTTACCAGGCACATTTATACAACAAATAATAAAGACAGCCATAATCTTACAGACTGCCACTTTATAGACACAACCTAGAAAAACAGCTGCAATCTGTAGCTTCATAATTACAGCGTGCTCAGAATTTAATATATGCAATTAAAATATAGTGCACTTTAAGAACATGTGGGTATATAAACGGAGAGAATCTGCTGCTTAGCCATAAACTTACCCATCAGCTTGGGTTCTAATCTCATGAACCTTGAACCTCTGACGACCCACGGCCTTCACCTTCACGGTCTCAATGCCGTACTCCTGCTCCTCGCGGTACGCATAGATCTCTGCTGTCGTCCCAAACTCTGGCTGCTGTTCATCTGCATCACTAAATGGGAAAAGGCATCACTCTACATGAATTGTGTCTGAATGCATCTCACACTCTTTATCCTGCTGATCAGGATGTCATATTACCTTTTATCTTTCTTAAGATTACTATAATGATTATAGTAAATTGTTGTCTGATCTGCTTTACACAAAATTCAGATAAAAACAAAAGCTGATTTCTGACAACCAAGGGCCGAGTTCAGCACAGTACATATATTCTGCATAAATGACAAAGGGAGATGACTAGATCACTCAGGTGTACATGCACTGCAGAACAGAACGAGCCACAGCCCTATACCTGTATGCAAGCACAGCAAACGTGCGGTCCTTCTGGATAAGGCTGCGCATCATGCTGACTTCCTGCGGCCTGAAGAGCTGAAGGGGAAGAGTCTGCCCCGGGATCAGCATCACGGCCATGTGCGGCAGCACCGGGATTGTCTGGCAGCTGTCGTCATCATGCACTGTGCGCCCGTGGAACTCTTCCATGTCCACACCCAGGTACTGCCAGTAAGAGCCACAATACACCTTTCTCAGGCCCATTAGTGACAGATTGTTTCTCTGTGTCTTAACCCTTAATCTTCAATCCTTTTAATTATATCTAAAAAATATTATGGTATGCAGTCTTTCTAATGAAACAAACGCTGGTACAGTACAGATACGAAAAGGAAAGCATTTTAAATCTAAAATAACAGGCAAAAATATAAAGTATTGTTCCTGAATGATTTTAACATTTTATACATAAAAGCATGACTGCATTAGTATTTGGTGTACTGTTTCTCTGTTACATACAAAAAAGCAGATTTCATTATAGTAGCGACAGCATTGCTAACCACTCACCGCATGTGACGTTGGAAGGCTGGGGTCAAAATTGATAATATTTGGCTTTTTCGTATCCTCACTATCGGGATCTTCAGTTTCCATGTCATTATCACCCTCCTCTTCATTTTCTAAAATAACAATAATTATCAACTCGTTAACCAGACACTATGCTTAAGAACTGCTTCTGCTTTTACCAGAGCCATCGTCAAGAAGATGCTTTCAAGATTTCGAGCAACTATATGCCGTTCAATATGTACTGTACAGAACAATCCCAACGCTAAGCTGCAAGCCTGAAACGCTAATAGCGGATAGCTTGCTTGTCTGCCTACCATGACTCGACAAGCCTAATATGCAGCTACCCAGCTCGACATGATCGCTTGACCGTCACTATGCGGTCACAAATAGGCTAAACATAGCGTACAGCCAAAATATAAATAGGTTTTGTAACACGGAGACCTTATAAGTAACGGTGTAAAACTGAAAGCAAGTTAGCTAAAGACAGCAAAACATTCTGCTGGCACATCAAACCACTGGTTTAACCTAAAAACGAAAGTGAAATATTCATTGCAAAGTTGTTTAATAAAGCCAATGTTTCACACCGAAATGCAAAATCGATTTTAAATGAGTTGCTAAATGCTATACCAGGCAGTAACTGAAGCTGGTTTCCCATGTTGTTGTTGATATTGTTATCGCCTCCTCCCCCTTCGTCAGCCATAGCCTCCTGTTTACACTCGTCAGCGCCACCGTCCTGCCAAACAACTATGGGTCAAGTCGGCAAGACAGTACTCAGCTAAGAGATACCTGCTTGGGAATAGAATGGCGACATCAAGTGGTGAGAAAGTTAAATGCACCTACGTAAAACGTGCCGGAGGGCCAAATAAAGCCGAAGGGAAATGACACTGTCATTAGCTTAGAGGCAATTTAACAATTTAAGGCTTAAACTTGGGCAAATCAGGTAATTTGGTCAACTACAATGACATGTCTGCTAAGTGTGAAGTTTAAACTGCAACTATGTTTCTATGCATTACCCAGTTTCCATACCCTTTTACAAATCACAGAAAGTGTTTTTTTTATCTCAAACTTTCCATGCATATGGATTAGCTGCGATTTATGTAAAGATTTATTGTAAAGATAGACATACTTTAAAAACATTGCCAAATCAAATATTATTCATAACCTGTTCAACAGTTTATTTGGAAATCTTTCAACCTGTATACAACCTTGATGAATTCTTGAACCAAAGGCACGAGTACTTGGATATTTGTACAAAAATCTAGATGTACTTTTTTTTTTTTTACTTTCTAAAGAAACAGAAGGATTCTGGTAAATTAACATACTGAAGACATACATTAGAGTAGAAGTCTACTAAAGATTTCCCTTGATTATGCCTGTTGGCAAAAAAGTAACAAACATGACTTAACAGAATAAAAAAATAAAATTATCATTAGCTAAACTTCCATTGGACCCCCTTCCAAAAAACAGCAAGAAACATAGGGTAGTTGTAGGTTAGTAAAGATAAGTAAAGTTGTAGTAGACACAGGACTAATGTCCATCTCTGTCTTACCTAGAAAGCTTACCTAGAAACTGTTCCCACAAAGCTGGAGGCATAGAATTACCCAAAATGTCTTAGTATGCTGAAGCATTAAGAGTTCCTTTCATTGGAACTAAGAGGCCTAGCTCAACCCGTGAAAAACAACTCCATACCATTATCCCTCCTCCAACAAATTTTACAGCTGGCACAATGCAGTCAGACTGGTAACATTCTCCTGGCATCCACCAAACCCAGACTCATCCATCAGACTGCCAAACAAAAGCATGATTCATCACTCCACAGAACATGTTTTCACAGTTCTTGAGTCCAGTGGCGGTGTACTTTACACCACTCCATCCAACACTTGGCATTGCACTTGGTGATGTGAGGCTTGCATGCAGCTGCTTGGCCACAGAAGCCCATTCCATGAAACTCCTGGCGTACAGTTTTTATGCGGGGGTTAATATCAGAGGAAGTTTGGAACTCTGCAGTGGCTGAGTCAACAAAGCATTCGTGACTTTTATGCACTATGTACCTCAGCACTCGGTGACCCTGCTCTGTTACTTTACATGGTATGTTACTTTGTAACTGAGTTTCTGTTGTTCTGTTGTAAATGTTTCCACTTTGCAATAATACAACTTACAGTTGAATGTGGAATATCTAGCAGGGAAGAAATTTCACAAACTGACTTATTGCAAAGGTGGCATCCTATGACAGAACTGTTCTTGAATTCACTGGGCTCTTCAGAACAGCCCATTCTTTCACAAATGTTTGTAAACCTGACTGCATGGCTAGGTGCTTGATTTTATACACTGATGGTAATGGGTCTGAACGAAACACCTGACTTTCACTGATTAAGAGGTGTATCCCAATACTTTTGTCCACATAGTGTATTTACAATGTGATGTTAAATTTTCAGGTATTGAACCAACAGATAACTATTCATGTTTTTTATAATTACAAATGAAAATCTTGAAAATCTTGTGGGGGAAAAAAAAACATGAATATCTGTATAGTACTTTCGCTGACGTACAAATACTCTCACTGTATTTGTAGGAAGCAGGGATGGGCAGTATTTCTGATACATGTATTTAAAATATGTATTTTAAATATAAAATACAATGATTGTGTAATTTTTATTTAAATACTTTGATGCCCAGTATTTTCGCATTTTGAAAATACCAAAAATACTGTATGCGTGATTAACGTCACGTGTGCAAAACATTTGTGTATACACAAGGAGGAAGTTCAGTTTTTTTATACATTTTAATGAACGGTTATTAGGCCCAATAATCGACCCTTTGTATTGAATCAAAACACTTACAAGCTCCATTGAGGCCTATTTGCGCTTAAAGTTTTCAAGATGCTACTGAAGTGCTTAAATGATTGTCGGTCTTGTTAAGCAGTGAAAAAATGTTGCTCTTGCTTGGCCATTTGAGTCAGTGTCTTGTGAAGGAACAGGCTGATATAAAATCTAAGTATGTGAAATGTATTTTTGTATTTTTTTAATATTTTATTTTGATACTTTGCTAGGTGGCTGTAATTTGTAGTTTATTTTGATAAACTTACAAATAGGATATTATTTTTGCCCAGCTCTGACAGGAAGTTATATTTATAATAAGTTCATCAATTTTCTCCAGATTTCCAAACAACATTATGCTCCGTTTGCTATGGGCGCATATTACCAACCAGTCCTTAGTAACCGCGGTATAAGCGGGCGCTCATTCAAACCGCATATTTTAATTTAATAGTAATAGATGGCAAAGCACTTCACCTGATATTTCATGCTATAATCAGGCACTAATAAATTATGTATTCTGGATTAGGTTAGCACCCACGGTATGAACTGTTCACTATATCTCTATAAAAGATGAAATAATTCAACTGAACACAATATGAATTTTCCAAATAAAGAAATATAGCATTAATACAATATGATATAGTATCAGTCAGGGGAGTTTATAGCTATTGAAAAGATCAGGATCTAAATGAAGGGCCAGATGGACCTAATGACGCCCGTGGTATCAGTATTCTGCATAATAACAATAAAATAAATAGCCGTAGTATAGTGATATTGACGGCATACTGTCAATATGAAAACTAAAAATAACAGTACGATGCGCCTTTAGTACATAGATTCATAACTACATGGTTCAGTCCTTTCCACCAGATGGGAATACGCCCCGGCGATCTAATTAGTCTAAAAGGCGCCGGTGCTTTGAACCGGGAGTAGGAGCTGCTGCGTTAATTAAGTGAACCCCAATTTAAAGGGAATCTGTTAACACCCCCTCCCCCACCCCTCCGGGACTGTATATTAAGAGTATCTAAACCACATTTTTTTTTTTGTGTTACGTTCAGACATCATAACCTTGTATAGTACGTAGCCTGATAAGGCGTGCTTGATTATTGAATTGAAGTTTTTCTTTACCAGGAAAATTATGCTTTTTTCTAAATACCTTGCGGTGGTGAGTGTGCTATTGTGTACGACCGAGGCTGGGAGAAATCACTATGAAATTTTGGGCGTGCCCCATTCAGCCACGGGCCGTCAAATAAAACGGGCATTTTACAAAAAAGCAATGATGTACCATCCAGACAAAAACAGTCACCCTGATAGTGAGGCTGTTTTCAGGGAAATTACTGAAGGTGAGGATGCGGGTGTAGTGAATAAGTAATGGAAATGCTATGTGCCAGTAGCACTATGCGTCTGTAGTAATGCAGTAGGTGCTTTGTCTGTGGTATTGACCTACTATAAAATGCCTGTGGAATTTTCATCATCTCTAAATTTCATGGCACTAATCAACTAAGTTAGTACGTTTACATTGTTGCAAATAGTAAATTCTATTTCCTTTCAATTAATGTGTAGCAGTTTTTTTTTTTTTTTTCCCTCATACTTCTGTTTAGTAATTATGGAACCTCATCTTGCATCTTCTGCAGCATATAAGGTCCTCTCCTCTGAGAGAAAGCAGAAGAGGTATGAGGAGATTGGCCACAAGTTCTCTGAGATGGGAGGCAAGGATGAGATCATATTTTGGGAACCCTTTCCCGACTTTGAGGACTTCCAGAGCCAATTTGATGGTGAGCCGTTTCATGATTCTGGAAACATCTGGGAATTCCACATGCAGAAGGACAGAGAAGATCCAGAATGGCAACATTTTTTTTGATGGTGGCTACTTTGATGTCACGGAAGGTCCTTTTAAAGAGTTTGTTTATGATTATTCTGATGAGGTACAGGCCCACACAGGACCAGAATTCTGCTGGGGCACAATGCGGGGGGATGGTAGATTCTGTGAAGGAGTTTAGTCATGCCATTAGCTTGGTATTAAAGTTTTCATTGTAACGAGCCACAGTGTTTAGTCGGTAGTGTATGCGTGTGTGTGTATATAGTGACTTCATCCACGTTGCACCTGTAATATATATTTGCATTAGTGTGTGTGTGTGTGTGTGTGTGTGTGTGTGTGTGTGTGTGTGTGTATATTATATAGGTGTTACTTTTTGCATACAAGAACTCTTTCAAAGTGTAGTCTCTGGTGGTTACAGAGTAACATATTGCTACTACAGCCTTTGTTGAAATATTACCATAGCAGCAAATTTACGAGTTTCACGTGGAATGAACATGCACTTTGACCAAGGAAAAGAGAATCCCAGCACAAGTTCCAAAGGAAGTTGTTAATTCTATGCTTTTCTGTATAGGGAGCTAGAGGCTGCAATGAATTTCCTTTAAAATCCTGGAATTCGTAAGATACAGCCCAGTGTGGAAGACTTTTGCATACTGTGGTCAGTGTTTCAGAAATGATGGTAAGGTGAAAATTGATGTTTCACGTATTATTGATGTGTGCATACACTATTGGTCACATGCATATTTGGAGTGCTTTTGCTTCTTAGGTTTTAAATTTTAATTTTAAAAATTGTTCTTTTAATTAATAAAATGATGATTATGCCAAGTTAAAGTAACTGTGTACTTGCTATCTGTGCAAGTATATAAAAGTATATGGGCTTATGTCCTTTTGTTTTTCAGCCACGTATAAATGTGAGGTTTACTCATGACCAAATGGCTTTGCGCCAAATATATAATGGCATTGGTTTCCTAATTCCTTTTCACATATTAGCCAGATAGGCTTGCATTTAAAATCATCTCAGTAATACACACAAATTAGTGCTTCTTTACCGTATTCTCTTGTCCTGTTTTTCAGTTTTGCTTGATTAATTCTTTAACCCAGCTGTCAAACTATTTTCAACAATAAAATCACTGGTTGCAGGACGAGGCATCCGAAGTCTTGGTGTCTGCTTTTAATCTAAGTGTTTCCAGCATCAATGTGACGGAAGCTATAAAAAATGACAATTTTCTGGTGTTCGTCGTCAGATCCCAAGAGGTAAGAAAACAGAACTTTGAATCCGACCTCTTCTGTGCTGCAAATGCACAAGCCAACACATTCATTCTTTCAGAGTCATTGTGACATTTTCAGCAAATATTTTATCCTTGAAATTAAAGGTTTCGGTTCCTGCATTACTGGTTTTATTAGAATATATATTTTCCTGAAGCGGCGTTATAAAGTATGAATAAGAGACGCAGTCTCAAAATGAGCCCCATCCTCTGTGTTTCTGTCAAATGTGAAAATCTTTGATTCAAATGAAAATTTGGCTTCAGAACTGTTGGCATAGGAGCTGTTTCATTATGAGCGTTCCCCATTAGCGGTGTAGCTATTGCATCTGTGTTGGTAAAAATGAAGCCCTCGGCTTGCTGCTTCTGTTTATCTTTGCAGTTTCCCAGCAGCAAGCAGCACTGTGTGGACAGGAAATTTGAGGATTTTGAGTGGCTTCAGCAGTGTCTGCTAATGTCGGATGGGGTTCCTGGGCTTCAAGGGATTATAGTCAGTGCTCCTCTTATCCTTCAGAGCTTCCAAGTAACTGCTATAAAGTTCGTGCTCCTCTGTAGGTCCTGAGGGATTTGCCACTGATGTCAACTTGGCATTGAATTCCTTAATAAAGGTTACCTTTACATAAGTGCAGGGCTCTCAATTGTCACACATTGACCATGACACATACACATTTCAACCAGTTCACACGCTCCCACGCCACACCTTGTGTTTCTCACACTGAGAAAGGGTGATGCCCACCACGGTGTCCCATTATATAGAATTATTGGACGATGTGCAGGCATACAGAGTGGAGTTTTCCGCAAAGTTCATAGCTGTCCCGAGTTATACAGCGTTAATAGCCACCTACCAGCCGATCAGAAAATAGCATTTGTTGCACGCACGTTATTACACGGATGTGCACATGTAGAGTGCAGACAAGGTGGAAGTAGAAGAGCAAGATCTGATGAATGCTGTAAGCAGGGAGTCTCACACATTGACTGAGAGACACACACTCTGCTCCTAACAGATCTCACCGCAAAATTTTGATGACACTTGTGAGCCCTGTAAGTTGTTTACCCAAAGGCTGGCTGTCCCACACCTGCTATGATTTTGTGTGGTGATTATGCTGCTGTAGAAAGCTATGCTTTTATGCTAACAACAGGGCTGTGAGTAGGCAGGCATTTGCGATGCCAAGCAGTGGTACCATGATAAATAATCATGATTTATCTGTAAATGTTTCTCCTCACAGTTTCCACCTTTGCCAGCAAAACCTTGTGTGTTTCAATCAAACACGCAGGAAAAAATGATTAAACAGCTTGGTATGTGTGAAATAAAACAATTTATTCATATTTTTTTATTTAAGGGAATGTCTAAGTAATTAAGAAAAGCACCATCTGTAATTACATGCTGGATATCTTTATTGTCCAGTCTGCATAATTACCAATCTTGCCTTTCACTTAGTATTATATCTAACTAACTAATAATTTTATTATTACTATATTAACCAGGACATTACATTTTGGTAAGCAAAACAATTTCTTTTTTTGGAAATAAACTCCAATAGTCCAACAATGAGTGTGTGTTTCAGGCCTCCTGGGCTTGGATGATGACTGGAAAACCTATTGCATGGCCTTGGAGAAGTACCTGCAGCTGGTGGTGTCACATACCACGCTGGGCAAGAACCAAGCCCTGCGGAGCTTCTTTACTCACACTCAGGTGGGGGACGACTGGTGCCTCAGTCACACCTAGGTTTATGTCCAGCCTCTTCTAAAAAGCAAAGAGATTAGCACGGTTCTCCTCGCATCACCCTTTTGGAATAACAATGAAGTTACCTCTCTGATAGGAGAAGCAGTTGCAGCAATTGAATGAATTGAATGTTGACTTTGATTATACAGTCTAAAGTGGGTGGAGTTACTGAAAGGTACCCTATTGAACATGGGGTCACATAGATAATCCTGCCTGTGATGTGCAATAGGAAGTGGATTTGGTCAACCAGGGTGGGGGCAGCTGCTAAATATAAGTATAGTTTATACTTCCTTCTGTGGGATAATATAGCCTCACCACCTGACCAGTGAACCACAATACAGAAAACCTGTTATTTGGCGGGCGTGGTTCTTGATGTAGTGTGGGTGTCCTCTGCATACAGAATATTGTTTTTTTTTTTACCATTGCTGTGCTTAAAATAATACATAAAAGCAATTTAATGTTTGGTAAAATGGGTTAGCTATTCTGGGGATATTTGGAGAGCTGAGATGCTGCTTTTGATCAACAAGGCAAGTGTACAATTGTCCATCAAATTATGCACAGATAAAAAAAAATGTTTTTGGTGTCTTATAGGCACTTAAAATGAAACTGACGCTTAAATAAAAGTAGGCAGAGAAAGTTCAAGTGATTAACGTGGTTTGTGTCACGTGGTATCCAGTCCGGGATGTTTGAGATGACCTAGGAACTGGTTGTTGTCAGTCTCTATTCTGTCTGTACTATGAATGTGCATTATTGCTTCCACATGTCGTCAAGTCAAAGTTTTAGAAGTGAGATTTTTTTTGAAGAAATCAGAAATAATTCACAGAGCACATATCACCCAGCACAAGGGCTTTCTAGAAACAGACACATGTTCACAGTGTGCATCACACACCCCAGATACCTACTTCTACTCCCCCTGGCTCTGCTCACCAATTCAAAGTTTCTGGAGAGTAATCACTAACAGAATCTCCACTATACTAAGCTGCAGTGTTCCACTATCTCCGTCCATTTGTCTACTTGTAGACCTCTCAAACATAACCCCAACAAATGAAGATACAGAACCTATACTGGTCACCTTAGCTATCGCCAACAAAACTATCCTGTTAAACTGGAAAACTAGACACACAGGAAATATCACACAATGGTCAAACCTACTCAGAGAATACATATCCATGGAATTTATCACCCTACAGCACCAAACCCCATACTTCAAAAAAGTCTGGGGCACATTTACCACCCCACTGGACTTCCCTGTAAACTAAACCCACTGAATGACACACATAAATACACTCACACACACACCCAAACACACGCATTGACACTACAACTCCTCAATACAATCATACACCAATTACTACATCTCATGAGCTCTCACAGCTTCACAGAAAATCCCTAACTATCCCAGTGACTGTATGGCTTTGCTTAGTCTTGTCCTGTCTTGTCTGTCTACGTCAATCTGCACTGTTGTATAATGTCATGTCTTGTCTGTCTTACCGGCCATGTCTTATTTCAATTCAATTCAATTCAATTTATTTTTATATAGCGCCTTTCACAACAGAGTTGCCCCAAAGCGCTTTACATTATATTGAGAGATAGGAATAATATAGGAAAAAGGATAGAAAAGAAATTTGTCTTGCAAGAATTGTCTATTTGTGTACCGTTACGTCATAATGGGGGGTGGGCAGGGGTGGTCTAATTTGGAGTGACTTTAATTAATGTAAAGATTTGTTGTTCGGCTAATTAAAAATAAAGTTGTCCTGTGAAGAGGGGGGGTGGTGGTTGGGAATTTATAAAAAATAGATTTATGTCAATGAAGATTCTGAATGAGAAAAGAAGCCATTTCATAAAGGGACAATCCACATTGTACAGTTGAATGTTTTAGAATGATTAATAAAATGGTGATACTCGACGATCAGTACTGTGTACTGCTCTGCTTCTGTGTTTTAGTGCCTCTGTATCACCTCTGTATCCATACTGAATGCACAGTGTGTCAAGTGTTGTAGCAAATGTTGATTTGTGTTTCTGTGGTGTGAATCACTGATGCACTGCCTTTTCTCTGAGCTAGGGACCTGGTGGGCAGACAAGGCGAAAAGGGATCCTTAACCGCCTCAGTCAGGCTTTCGAAGAAATAAAGAAGGGAAACCACCAGGTATCTCTGCTGGCATTTGTCACCCAGCATAAGCATCAGCTGAGCAGTGCAAAAGTAACAGTAGAGCTGACTATAGTAGCTTCCATTGACTCTTCCATTCAGCTACATTCACTTTTTTTCTGCAGGATATTGATGAATTCTTTCAAAATGAGAGGGCCAGAAACTCATCTCTCACACGATTAACAAAAGCCACAACAGAAGTAAGATCTTCATTTCAAAGGAGACCTTGATTTCCATGTTGGTTACTTGATATACCTAAAGTCTAACCATCCTTCCCACTTCTTCCGTAGAAGTTCCTTGATGTAGTGAGGACACAGCAAAGTAAGTGAGATGTCGGTGTCCTCCCTGAATTAGGATCTACTGAAGCTTACTGTCTGGGTGCCCTTGTGTTTCTGCAGACATAGCTCTTGCTTGTGGACATTTTTCGACCGCTCTGCATCTTGGAGTTGGGCCAGATGAAGACCCAACAGCCAAAACCTTCTCAAAGTAAGACTATTCATTCATCCTGTGTCCAGCATAGGAGTGAGAAGATATTTATATATAGAATTCTTTAAATGTCCTTCGCAGGAATTTAAAGATTTCTTTTCAGGGCCTCTTTACTTGAAAGCTCGATACTTGAAAATGAACACGTTTTGGAGAATTGTTGCGTTTCTCTTCTGGGCCACATTTTAAGTTCTCCCAGTTAGAGGAGCTTAGATTTAGGAGCTGCAGCGCTTGGCATATCTAGCCACTGATCCACTTACTTATGAAGTCTTACATGATTTTGATTTTCTGGCTGCTTTTATATTTTCTTCCAGACTAACCCTGAAGCTGTCTGAGATTATTAACATTGTTAAGGTAAGACTTAGTGCCAATGCGCTTGCTGAGATTTTTAATTTCTTTTAGCATATTTTGATTAAGCTTCATTTTCTACCTTTTTGGCCGGTAATGTAATCCACTACAATAATTTTTAAATAATAATCCATCCATCCATCCATCACTACTTATCTAGTACAGGATCATAGTGATCATAGGAAGTACAGGGCAAAAGGTAGGAGAAAACCTGGATGGGCTACCAGTCTATGACAGGGTATCCTTCAGACATACAATCCACACGATGGGCAATTTAGAGACACATGTATTTGGACTCCTGGAGAAAACTAATTACCTGGACACAGCCAGTGCAGGGAGAACTATTACCTGTGATATACCTATTTTAAAACTGGGTTTAGCCCATTCACCTACATCTCAGGTAAGATAGGCGTTGAATATGTAATAATGAAATTTACTTTGAAAAATATTTTCAGTATTACTTTCAGTTGATTTGGCACCACAATAAAGAACATTTTTTAATAAACGGACAAAAGACTGCTTCACACAAAGTGTTTTAGAAAGTCTCTGGTTTAGTTTTGCCCAGATGTGTGAAGAATATAAACCAAATTAATCCTTGGATTTCAAAGTTATTGAAATACTGAACATTATTACCGAACATCCCCTCCGTGACTGAAGGACAATATAATCAGAAAGAGAAAAATTAGGATAAAAATGAGAGCTTAGGTAATGAGAGATATGAACTTTGAATATGACTATAAATTGGATAATTAGGCATAAGCAGACCACTATTTAGATGTACTGTGGGCCATGGAAGGAAATTAAACATTAATAAATCATAATGACTATAAATTACCAGGGCCAAGCAGTGTTAATGGTCAAGATATATTTAAGCATCTTTCTTCTATTCTTATTATATGCTCCGGCTCACATTTATAAATGAAGGGTTGTTTTTTTTTTATAATTGGACCTATTTTATTCCTATCTTATTACTTACACTGTGTGACAGGTATTTGTTCGTTCATTCATTCATTCGTTCATTCACTCAGGGTTGAAAATCAAATTTTATGAACTCATTGTGTTTTTAGACTGGTAAAAATATGATCAACTGTATATGATATTTTGTTATATGGATTTTTATAGGGCACAACATTAGGGATTTTGTTCTAAGCAAAAAATGCCTTGGTCTGTATAAAGATACTGAGAAATCAAACAAACTACTCATGCCAATTTCATCTCTTCTGTGAAGAAAAACTTTGAATGTGTTGCTGAAAACAACTTGAACACACTTGGCCTGGGGCTGGACCTGGATTCACGCTACCAAGAATCAGAAAAGGTGAAAGGCTTTTTAATTTTTGTCACTATGTATGTTAATGACAGAGCACCATACAACAACAAACCTAGTCATGCAGAGTACTTCTACAGATGTGACTCTAAACGTGCTTCATTTGGGATGGCGAATGGATCCAGCTAACGTGGCATGGAAATATTGGGAAAGAAATTTGACATGATGGATGGGTGAAATGAAAACAAAGGAGAGGTTGCCTGTAAGGGAAAACAACATGGAGGTTGAGTTCAGGGAAGGGTAACAGCATCTGGGATGTCAGAAGACAAGGGTTGAAGATGTGGTGAGAAGGCCAGTGAGTGAGAGCACAAGTGTTATGTAGGCATGCAGGTGAAAGGGATTGAAATCTGACTCTTCATCTCTCTAGGGGAAATATGTGCTCTCCTGCTTCTGTTTTGCAGTGACCATACTACACTTTCAGTAATTTGCAGCAGGATTCTTTGATGTAGTATGCTTTAAAAGAGTGCAAGGACTTATAGAGCTACACAATGATTTGTTTAATTAGCTGAAAAAAGTCTGACAGAAGAAGAAATGGAAATAACAGCGTGATGTGCTGATTACGGTGGCGCTGCTGTCCGTGTGCCCTGCCCACTTATGCAGTGCAGTCAGATCCATTGCCTTATCAGAGTTATTGATCTGTGTTCCTTTGTCGGTACTATTGATTGGTCATTTTTGAAGTGTTGCTTTGTTATGTTGTCACACAGGAAATGCTGTTTCGGAGGACGTGTAAGCTGGTTGAGTTAGAACAGAGCAGTAAAAACCTGGAGAAAGCCAAATCAATTAATAAAACAAACGTAAGTGTATACACATATTTGAAAAAAGCAAATGTTCTTCCACCACTTAAATAACTTCATTTTGTTTTATGATTAATTTTGCATAGCTTCTCCATGTTCTACAAATTCATCATATATATATATTTTTTTATCCCTGTAGCTAAATTTTCAAAATTGAACCTACCGCACAGTGTGTAATGCTAGAATTCATGCTAAGGACTTTTTAAGTCCTCTGCTCTTCATTGGCTCCTTAGACTTGAAAAATATAGCGCTGCACTAAAGTTATTCAGGCATAATTCATCTCAGTAAATAGGACCATATTCTTCTGGAATCCAATGGATGTAATGTAATTTGCTGCAACTCCCATTTTGATCAGTAGGGGTCAGCAGTATCCTCCATATCCAGAGTAGACAGATTGGGTTATGATACTAGCAGACAAATCTTTTTAGAAGTATTTCTACGATATCTGATTCCAGGAATAAAGAATGTCTGCAGTGTCAGTTTTTGTTCTGTTATTACCTTATTTCGGTTTTAGATGGAGGAAATCAAGAAAACTACTGAAAAAGAATTCAGACACATTTCTGATATTGCCAGACTAGAGGTAGGTGACTGGCAATCCCATCCATCCATCCATCCATCCAGTTTCTGTACCTGCTTAATTAATCCAAATTATGCTAAAACTTAAGGTAGATACCATAATTTCCCTAAAGGTCTTTGTCTGTTAAGATTATTACTGATATTGACCATTTCCCTAACTGCTGTGTTGTAACTTTCAGATACAGAAGCTCCACAAGGTGCGTGTGGAGATCTTCCAACAATGCCTGACCTCCTGGTGTGAGAGCCAGCTCCACACAGCCAGGGAGACCTCCTCTCTCCTCAGCCAGCACCTCCATGCATTAAAGCAGCTTGACAGCATAGAATAGACATCAATCCTTACTCCATCTCTATTTTATTTACTTTTTTGAATAACTAAATGATTATAAATGATTCTGCACCAGTTTTGGAAAAGCATTGCTTCAGTGTTTATGATGCAAGAGAGTATTGCCAGTAAGTTATCATTCTGACTGGCCCATCTTGACATGGCCTATTTTTTACAATGGAACCTAATGAAAATAAATGTGCTTGTTTTGATCTAGATTTATAATAAGAACATATTGAGGAGCAAAAATTCTCACCCAGCCTCACTCAGTCTGCTCTTTTTTTGTGTTTTGATTGTAAATCAAACAAGGCTACAGTTCAATAATTTATGCTGCTTATAATTACTTTTTGAAATTGACAGAGATGTTGACTGCTGTGACCCCAATTCCAAACATGTCTAATGATTTAAATGGGCTTGTCACTGCAGTGTGCGATTTCCAAATTTTCTGAGGTTTTCTGGACATTTACCTTCCATTTTTTGTGACCTGGCTGCTACTGTAGTATGGCTGGGTGCTGCTGACAGAACAAACAGCCCAGTGATATTAGGTGCTTTCACACCACCAGAAATTTTTTCTGGAACCAGGACCTTTTTTCGGAAGCAGGGACTTTTGTCATGTTCATACCGCAGGAACTTGGCCCGATTGTACTTCCTCGGAGGCAGTTCTGGAACCCTTTTTTAGCAAAATTTGCTGACCAGGCCTAGAGAGTGGAGATAAAATTTGGGGCGAGGTTGCAGCAGTAAAACTTATTGCTAGCTAATATTACCAGAGCTGAATAGCAGAATGAGAGATTTCCGGGACATTGCGCATCATTTGTGGGTGTCAGGGAGCTGCTGTCAATTTGCAGGAGACTCCCGGAACTTCCGGCTGAGGTGGGATGTCTGAATATGGTTCTGCTGCCGGTGAAACTACCCAGTGCTTCTTGGCAGGATAATGTTACATCGTTTTTTCATCTTGCAGAAAACTAAAGAATGATCTGCTGGCCAGATTTAACAAGAATCATGAACATGTCATGGGTCATATAAGTAAAATACAAATAAAAGGCTGTGTCATGTTTTGCTCACAATTGACCCCACCTCCTTCACTGAATAATAATAAATAAGAAAACTATTTATTTATCCTCCATTATTTTGGTGTGGCAGTGTAGTTTCATATAAAATTTTTAAAAGTTTAACTTATGAACTTTTTGCGTCTTCCATGCTTATTTAGCATAAAGGTCCCAGGTCCTGTTGTGTGGTGTGAAAGTGACACAGGAAAGTAGCCAGGAGCTATAAAAGTTCCAGGTCGAGACGGCCCAGGGACTGGTAACCAGGGACCAGGTTCCGGAACTTCGGTGTGAAAGCACCTATTGTTATTCTACTGCCTCGGCAGCGAGTGCCCTTCCCAAATCTTGAGCAGCTGCCACATCAGCAGGGGTCACTCAAACTAAATGGTGGGGAAATGATTGCCAAGCTGGGAATTTTAAACGCGAGTGTGTGTTGTTTTTTCCTGTCTTTTTTTTGTCCCTGAGGGCCAGACAGCATGATTTCTTGCTGTGCATTGTTGCTTTACTGATTTGTAGGATTCTGAATATTAAGTGTTCAATAAAAAACAAATAACCAGTGTAGTTTAAAAATAATATCTGAAAAAGGCTTGTTGTGTTATGGCACCCACATCAGCACTGGCACTCTGTCTTAGAGATCTGTCACAATTCCCCTATGTTTTATTAATTTTGTGTAATACCCTTACTCAGTAATTATTCTATGACTATGACCCCTATCTCGCTTATGCATTCCGATATGCGCTTTAATTTCATTCATTAGTACTCAATCATTTACATTTATTTCAAATATTTGGAATATCTGTGGAAATAAAATTTTATTAAAGCAAAATAGAACATCCTTCATGCATGCTATTTAGGTAAATAAGTTACAACAAACTAACATGCTCATGATTTTACCATTTTATTTTAGCCATTTTATATGATCTAAGATTTACAAAAACCTTTTTATAATGAGTCTTGATTTCTCATTTAGAATGATCTGTAGATGTTATTATATAAATGTAACTATATGCTTTGGTATAAACATTGCAGAATTCTCATTCAAAAATTGTTCAGCTGGGAGGAAGGAAAAATGTGGACTGTCTGTGGGTCCCTGAGAACTGGATTGGGAAACTCCGATCTAGGAGATTGTGGGGATATTAAGCTGCATCAGGCTTGTTCCCCAGTCAGAGGTGCTGCTTGCTGTTGCCATCCATCATTTTACACAGGGTCCTATACAATGCCAGGTCACACTGAGCCTGATGCTTGTCCCAGGACGCACAGGGCCGGGGAACACCCATAACAAAGTGCCAATGAAACTGAATAATGTGAAATGAGACAATCGTAATGACTCGGGTTGACTGTTGTCTTGCTAAGTCAAGTTGACGTATTTTACTGCTGTATGCCATGGTATTTTGCCATAGGTCTATGCAGACACGTACTTCCTGAACTGTTACTGTGCTTGTGGGAATTTTACTTACACAAAAAATGTTCTGAGGGCAGAATGGAAAATTATTGGTTCAGAGAGATAACCAATCAGATTGTAGAGGAGGTGGGTACAGGCAACTAGAGGAGGTGCGACCAAGACATCTGATTGGTTGGTCCTGCCTCCTCTAGTTGCTTAGACCCACCTCCTCTACATTACTGTCATGTTGTATCAACATTTCTCTGAGTCTACATTCCTATAGCTCTAGAATGTTCTTACATTTCCTACAAGTATGCACAAGGCTATATTAACTTTTTCTGGCCAGGAAGAGTTCCCCACAGAAAATCACTGCACGAGAACTTGTTTTCCAGGCCTATTTTCATTGTGGTGTTTTTTGAGAGAAAATGCATTCAAATTCATTAGCCAATGATATGTCTGCCAGCAGTGACAGGGGTGCTTCTGTTCTGCTATGAACTAGGTACATTTCTGATTTAACACCATTATGTGGTTTAACACCATTATGTTTGCTTAAGAGATTCTAAAAATCACAATACCAGCTGGTATTCTTAGTGGGTTGATGGTTAAAATGAACATCAGCACCATATACCATAAGAGTAAAACAAGATGAGAGATACATGGACATACACACAATGTCATTAATGATAGCTTTCTGAACAGGATTCTTAAGACTGTAATGTGGCTTCTTGACATCATTTTATGTTTATATGGCTTTATCAGCAAGGATTGATTGTATGTACATGTGGATTTTATTTTACATATTTCATTCGTCAGCATCACATATTATCGTAAGAATATATATGCTGTGTGCCTGCTGTGCTGCAAATGCACAAAATGATTTAATGGTTCGAGAGTGGCTTGCTTTGATTGTCTTCATAGGAATCACTATATTCATCTTCTAGTAGCTGACAATGTCTAGCTTAAGAGGGAAAAATCCCTGCTTGAAGACTGGGACACTGCAGCCCTGATGAAGAGTTATTACAAAGCACAGCAGATGAGGCTAGTAGGGGGAGCTGAGGACCAGGGGCACATTTCCACTTCACCGATAAAAGAATTGCAACAAGAAGGTGGAAATCTTCATTCGCCGACCAGAAGCAATAAGCTACTGTAGGGCTGACAGTCCTGATGGAGCCTTTAACTTGTTATTTTCTTGCTTCACCGAAGGCTTTTTTTCTACTTATGCAACAGTTTATTTAGCTGCTATCTGCCACCGACATCATTGGTACATTTCTCTGACACGTGTTGTCTTCCATAATTTTCCCAGCTTATAAAAAAAAACCATGGAAGAAAAGAATAATTAAGGACTGGAAGATTTTTACAGTCTGCAGGGACAGGAAGATCACACAAGAAGCCTGCACTGATATGGTGTGCATTTCCAAAGGTAAAAGAGTGAAATGGTAGGAGTGATCCTGCAGACACCAAAAAGTGAGGGTAGCTGGAGAGAGGACATGCATTTCTCACTCTTCAACAGCATTGAATGGAATTTTAAATAAAGAGGTCATATTCAAAACTGCATTTAAGAATCATTTTTGACAGTATCTGATCTGGAAAATAAATCTGCATAAATCTGATGTTAATAGTCACTAATCCATAATTCACCTAAATATCCAGTCAATGTTTTTTTGATGCAGCAAGGTGTGTTAGGGTCTGACAATATGTGGTCCCAATATTTATTTCATAATCCTAGTTTCCTTTATTTAAAATGTTTCTGTACTTGCTTTCAGAAGCTATTCATCCGAAGGACCCCAATGTTGCTACTACTGATCACTTCTGTGGCATATCACCTTTCTTTAAAGATTAGTGACCGTGGCACAAATAGCTCAAGGGAAAGATACAGCACACAGAGGCTGTCAAGGTCAGACTCCAGCAGTAATGCTGAGATTACCATTAAATCCTTACTGTCCCGTAGCCTTCACTGAGACACACAGTCAGCTGACAGCAACGGTGGGGTACGACATATCCCAGGCAGGGTCTCTAAACACCCGGTCACATACAGTGACAGGAAATGCACTGTAAATGCCATTTCATTAAATCGGCTGGCATACTCGAAGACTCCGTCAAAACAGCCATAAACATCACGCACCTGGGAGAAATAGATTGACCTGTTCCTTGCAAGTACAAAAGCAATGAATTTTACCAAAGTACAAGGCAATTATGTTCCAATCAAATATGAGATGATTTTGAGACACAGTACTAAAATACTATTATATAATACTGCAATGGTCTGAGGTACAAAAAAAACCCATAAGGCAATGTTGCATTTATTCACAGTGACTTATGGGTATTATAGATCATGGAGTAGGTGTAAGCAGAGTAAACAAAGCATTAAATAAGAAGCCATTAGTTATCCATCTTACACATGGGTGGACAGAGAGACCGGAGGCTTTGCCATCTGGTGGTGCAGGTGGACCAGGACAAAGGCCCGGTTGCAAAGCTGTGACAGTGGCTGATGACAAAGGTGACAAAGTGAAATGAGATGTTGTTTTCAAAACACATTTAGCATTTGTATAAATTGTTAGGCCTTTTCTTTAATGGACTTGTTTTCTACTGTATGAACGCTTATACACAAAGTATTGCAGCTGAAGCTTTATTGCATGAAAATAGTATTTGGGTGCTGCATGCTTAAAGACTGACACGTCTGCTAGTTCAGCTCAGCTGCAAGCATGAATTCAATGCATGTTAACAAAAATCAATACAAAACCAAAGGTTTAGTGTAATCCCTGTTGTCTATTTGATTCTATATTGTTTTAATGGAAAAGTTTTATAAGTTTTATAAATATGATTGTATCCTAGATGACTGAAAAGATTAGCTGAATTATGACTTTTCAGGCATATAAAGACTGAAATGGAAATTTATTCAGTGTGTCATATCACATTATTACGATAGATCTGTTTTCCCTAAACCATTATTATTATTGTTCATCATTATTCATTCAAACATTCTTATTATTATCCAAGTTCTATCTATCTATCTATCTATCTATCTATCTATCTATCTGTGGAAAACATTTTTGCTTTTACCATAAAAAATATATTTACCACATTAAAGTATTACCTTACAGTGATACCGTTCAAGTAAACATATTTTATAAAAGAGTTTCTTCCCTTTGTGAAATTTATATTTCCTGTGAAATATTAAATTATTGATGATTGCTGATTTGCAGTTTTACATGCTGAACTAGATTCTTAAAGACTGTATTTTTACTCTTCAGTGCTTCAAAGGATTCTTCCTGTGCTGCTCTGGGGGGTCATGACCAGCATGTTACCACTCGCATAGCAATGGGCAGGTACCATGTGGAAGAACAAACACCAGAACTATCTTAATGCAATCACACTGACAGCTATGAATGACTCACAAACACTGATAAAAAAAAATCTGACTGTGGAAAAAAGAAAGTAATGTGCATTGTTTACCAATGAAGCCCATGTTTTACCTCAGAGTATAAACTTAACCCATATATTAAACTCAGGCAGGTGTGAGACTTTAATACAAAAATGTACAGAAATTGTTCAGCTCAAGTTCTGCATGTTTTCCTAAATAAACAATGATCATGTGTAGCAGTTTTGACATGGGAGATGAATATTTCGGACTAAGACAATGAACGTCTGGACTGCAGATAGCAGGTTTGAGTTTTGCTCCATGTGCTGACATGGTGGGACCTTTATAAGCAAGTGATAATAACTGACTTTAGAGCAGAGATTGTCCTCTTAGGTTTTTCTGGCATAGACTTGGGATTAATAAAATGGTTTGAAATACCAGCTGATAGCATTGCAGAGAAATTAATGCCATCAATTGTCTGAGGGTGTCCATGAAGATAACACACTCCAGTTAAAGAAAACGGAAAGTACTTGATAATGGTTAGTCACCTCAAAATTATATAATATAATGTTTAGATATTTGCTCAGAGAAAAAAGCAATGTGACATTGGAATATATGTAAATGAACAGTAACAGTATAATGTATGAAGTATGTCTACTACTCTCCAAAAGATTACCAATATTTTGTGGGGTAGCTGAGAGAACACCACTTCAGAAATACATGGGTATATTAATTGGTTACTTCAAATATCAGCGTGACTTTTGGAGATGTTTTGAAAGGGCTAAGTGATGTTTTTTTACACTGACATGAAAATCATTTAAATATAATTTTATCTGCCAGCCTGAGGCTTTTGCAGAGTACTGTATATACACCAGAATGACTGCTTTTCCAAAGTTGTCTGGTCTGAGGGATTCCTCTCTCATGAAACAGCCAACAGTTGCAATACTGAGAGTATTGGCCAAATGAGTGACAATTAATGCCAAAGTGCTCATATGGAACAAAAATGTATATTGTTTTCAAAGTTTTTCAGTGTCCTGGACAGACAGACATAACTAAGAGGACTATTTGAGACTAGACATAGTGAGTTGGTGAGTTGTTAACAGAGGAAAAGAGATGGACTTTCTTTATGCGACAAGTGTGTGGATTGAACTGGCATCAGCATAACTTACCAGGCAAGTGCTTTAGTCTAGTTTAGCCTAGATAGTTTAGAGAACAGATCATTTCTTGGGATGGCTCCTAATGGTGACATCACTGCGGTAGCAGAATTCCCTATGTGTGTTCCCAATATAGCACTAATCATCCAGACCTCTAGTTAATTAAGTGTTAAGTGGAACTTATTGTTGTTTGTGACACAAAGGTTGTTTTTCCAAGCTAAATACCACAGAATCGAAGAAGTGGGATATTTTTGATTTAAACACATAACCAAAACTCCACAGGTATCACACAAGCTGAGTTACTGGGTCCTCCCAAGCAGTTAGAACAACATTTACTGAAACCAAAGACCTGCCTGCTATAGGTTGTTTTGTCCTTATTCATTCTAATCACTTACAGAATGGCAGAGCTCTCCAGAGAACAGAGATTGTGATTCATTGCATATTCCCATCCATGTTAAAGGTCACGTTGATCGTTCTCCATGGAAGCGCAGGCATGTGTCATTGCCGTGCTGCAGACTGGGGAGTGATGATTGACTGTCGATCTGTCCTCTGTCAATCAACAGGGGGGAGTGATGGATCGCCCCTACGCCATCACTGGCACTGCTGTTCGGCCCAGTATCTTCAAACCCATGCAGCTAAGCTGTCAGGCAATTTCAGCTGTGGTGCTTTAACTAGAATATGGGTCAGATGCAATTGATCCAAAGCTGTTGTTGTTTTTTCTCATCATGATCTGGGCTTTTTTCAGTACCCTGTCATGCAGAACATATTATTTCCTCACTCTGCAAGCTTCCCCCTGAGGACAAATAGCTAGTTCCACATTAGAATTGCTAATTCAAACAATGTCCTTAGTGCTGTAATATACTGTAATGTACAGCCATAAATATGAGTATTTCATGGTCCTGCTAACCACAAATATTTGGATGGTGCGCGAGGTAATGCAAGCATTCTGAATAATTAACGGACAAAAAATGTAGCCACTGAGAACTCAGGCAGTCGATGTGGCTGAGGTGGGGCATGCTGCTCGTTTTAATGGCAGGTGTAAGATGATGATGTAATCATGAAAGCCAGACTAGACCTACAGACGGAATCACAAGCTATGCATGGTACAATGGTATGCATCAATGTTTGGGCAGAAAAATATTTTCACTTGTCTGTGGGAGAGAGTGAGTGCACATGTGTGATAATGGGAAGGCATAGAGTTGGTTCCTTATAGAATGAAAGAGTCCATGGCATTAACAGTATCTCACTGTCATTTCTATACGTGCATAAATTATACGCTGTATCATAAACACATCAAAAGCTCCACTTAGTTTTTAGTGTTCAGGTTCTTTCTTCTAATTTTATTTTATCCATGGCTTTCATTGTTAGTTTACTTGGGAAATTTTGTTTCCCATGGGAAGATCCAAATCTAAATATAGACGATGTCCTGTACATCAGTGAATGTGTCTCTTATCAATGATATATCCTTTGCTGCCCCTAGGGGGGGGTTCTCTTCACATTACATTAGTAAAGAATACAGGCCTATCATGTCCCAATAAGGCCCAGTGGTCAGTTCTGTTCTACCTTGAATTTGCAGGACTCTAGGGCAGCCTGTGTAAAGGATCAGATGACATGTTGCACACCTTTAATCAATTGAGAATTTATGCACTGCAGAGAATGTGGGTACTTTAAACTGGGGAAATATGAAGCATTTAGTGACTCCAAGCCAGACATTTTAACATTTTAGCCTTTAACATCAAGGATACTGGTGAGCTCCTCTTGACCCTACTTCTTTAACTGTACTCCTAAGCTATTTTGAAGGTGGTGATAATGTGATGAAGAATGAAAAGTTTTTATTATACCAATTTACCTAAAAATCATTTAAATTAACAGCACTTAGGATTTGCTAAAAATGCATTTGGTTCCCTTTTGTTTTTGTATTGCTACCAAAGCACACATCTGTTTAGACTAACTAATCAAATAAACTGGCTTGTTTTCATTAAATCACATACGTACAATGCAGAGGGTCTACCACCACTGACTTGTTTGATAAGACCTTAGTCTTTTCTGTGACCCCTTTGGCACAGCAATCACTCCTCCACTCTCTTTCAAGGCATTCCCCCTCCTGTACCAGAGTTTCATTTATGTATTTCATCGCTCTATGCTTTTGGACACCTCATCAGTGATGCAACTCAGATTTTTTCAGGTCTTTCAACATCAGACGCCTCTCCAAGGAGAGCTAACAGCTCAATACCTTAGAAGGTCTCATCCAGAATTCCTGAACCTACTGGCAATGCTGGGCCCTCAGATCTTTCTTTTTGCTGCTCGCTTTGCTCGATCATCTCCCTTTCCCCTTTACGCAGACCTAGAGCTGATGGCATGATGTCTCTGCCTGCTTAGTGACATAAACCAGTGCCGTCATGTTTGATGTTTCCTCAGAGCTTGCTAGAGTGACTTAAAAGAGAAGCCAGTTAATTTAAATGAAAATTAAAAATAAAGAATTAACCGCTGTATCAGATGTGGTTGATGGCATTCGTAAAAGAATTATTAAGAAAACGTTGATGGTCCAACCAACTTCCAATCAGAGTTAAGGGGGCGTCCTCGAGCGGATTCCCAGGCAGCAGAGCGCACAAGCCTGGGGTCCACTCTGGACAGGATGCTAACCCGTCACAGAGCAAATACATGCATGGGGAGGAGACAGTAAAAAGTGTTGATCCGTACGCCCCCTCAGAAAATGCCATCCTGGGCAATTGCCCATATTGCCCGAACCAGGATTCACCACTGCTTCATACAATAAAAACTAATTTCTTAACTAGCATTACAGAATACAGCACGTTACTATATGTTTTTTCTTGATATTCAGGTTATGGGCCTCACACAAAGTATAGTAGCATAGCCCATCCTTAGACTAAACAACTCGATTATTTGCTAGACTTACTGGAGAAAGCAGATAACTATGCCTTGTACTGTGATGTTCTTCTGCCGTCTGGTAGACATTTGGGAATTAGACATTCTGCCTGAATGATTGACTGGGATGCATCGTGTTGTTTGTTTGAACATAAATGGCTTTCCATGTACTACAATGTATCTGTTGGTTGTTGTTTCAAAGTGTATGGATGGCAGCAGACAGCAAACTCCTAAACACTCAATAAACTGCTGAGATGAGAGAAGAGACTGCACTACACATCAGGTGATTCCCAATGAGGGGTACAAACCCGCTAATCTGGTCAAATCTTGTCTGGTATTTATTCCTAAGAGTATGATTATATATTTTTTTTATGTTAAAACCAGTAAAGAGGGTTGTGTGTGCTCTACTTACTGGATCTCCTGAGGAAAAAAAACATAATTTTCTCTATAAAATAAAAACAATAAAAGCTGTTTTATAATATAACTATATATGGTGGCACGGTAGTTAACACTGTTGCCTGGAACCTGGGTTCGAGTCTCTGCCGTGGCCCCATCTGTTTGCAGTTTGTATGTTCTCCCCATGTCGTTATAGGGTTTCCTCTTGGTACTCCGGTTTCACAGTCCAAAAACATGCTGAGGTTAATTGCTGCTACCAAATTGCCCATAGGTGTGCTTATGTGAGTGAATAGTGTGTGAGTGTGCCCTGTGATGGGCTGGCTCACCATGTTCCCTGCCTTGTGCCCATACCCTGTGGGATAGGCTCTGGACACTCTTTGACCCTGACCAGGAATAGCGGTTACAGAAAATGGATGGATATAATTATGAGCCCTACTTCTACTGTCTCGCTACTACTAATGTAGATAATTGAACTAAGTGCTGTGGTCCTGAAAGTGTTGCAGTGAACATCTTGGTGAAGGCTAGGCTGGAGGCTGTTCATTGAGCCACCAGTCCAATAGTGCTGCTGCCACGCCACCTTCTGCTCATCTGCTGTAGTTGACCTTAGTGGATGAGTCAGATGCTTCCAGCAGTGTGGACGCTCTTTGGGTTTTGTCCTCCATAAAACCCAGCGGGTCTTCAGCTGTTATGCTTAGTTGCACTGTAAAGGCTTGCATCAGTGTTACTCTTTCCTGTGAGCCTTAGAACCAACAGGTTGAAAAGACTCTTCTGTGTTTTCCTGCAGGTAAATGCTAGTCCCTGCCGAAAGGCTGCTGGATTTGGGATTAAAGATCTGAAATTGAAGCAGCACCCCGACTGTCCACAACAGGGTTCCCCAGTTCCGGTGCTGGAGGGCCAATCCGCAACACAGTTTGCAGATTTTCCTGCTCAAACACATCTTATTCAGCTCAGCAGCCAATTGCCTGCTTTAGTGGGTGTGTTTGAGCTGGGAATTTGCAAAGTGTGTTATAGACTGACCCTCCAGGATCGGAATTGGGCAACCCTGATCCTGAATTGTTTTTATAAGCCGACATCTGTGTAATGTAGAATTTGGTGTAGCCTGTAAATGCTGCTCAGTATTTGGGCTAATGGAGCATTTTTATTTCTACTGCAATAAAACACATTTAGCTGTTTATCTAGCCGTTTTGCCTTGTTTTAATTGGTGCAATCACCTTTTCTTGTGTTCTCCTGTAACTGTAACTATCTTACCATCACTGCCTCTCCTTTAGACCTTTGCTTTCTCAGAGTGATGAGGTGGTTGATGTGCAATGTGTGAGTTTCACATAACCTTTGGCTCTGTATGTGAATATTCATATGAGGTCAAATTACTAGAGTGGGGATGAGCTGCTTAAACATCCATCTTAAGACGTCTCTAGCACAGGCCCTAGACTGTGAAGGCATTATAAAGGAAAATGCACCTAAAATATCAGGCAAATAATTGCTAGTATAGTGCAGGATTGCTGGTAGCTGATATTGTAAGACTGTTCTTTAGTGTGTTGTGTATGTTGGCCTTATAACATGCCTTACTCACATCTGTTCTTTCAATGATGCATGTTTATCCACCAAAATGATCATATCCAAAACAAAGTCCGTGAGGCAAATTGAAAGTTATGATAGAATTTACTCCTTTTCCAACAATCAAACTATGATGCTTTTTTCATATAAAAACACATGCATATATACAGTACATACACACATACAGAAAAAGAAAAATAAGGAAATTAAAACATGCTCTGAATAATGCAGCAAAATGCAATAAAATGCAGTAAAAGAAATTATTATTCTGTAAATCACGCAAAATGTATCCGTCCATTATAAAAGTTAATCCCTCCCCCTACTCAAGATGTAGCTGACAAAGTGTACTGCTCTTAAAGGAGAAGCATCCTTATTTATTTTTTTTAATTGTAGATCAAACAAACATTTCTCTATATAATTTTGGCAGCATAATGGGTGGTCATACAGAAGAGGTTAGTGACTTTCAGTTCATTAGTTTGCCAAATTTATCGCCTACTACTGTCATCAACCTCAGGAGAAGCAATTGCGAAATGGATTTTTGGATCTTTGCATAAGTTGAATTGCAATGTGGTCAGCCACACAAACTCACAGAACTGGAGCTGATCTCCCAACACCAGTGACTGCACATCCCACCAACAATGTTCCAATATCTAATGGAAAGCCTTCTCAGAAGAGTAGATGCTGTTACAGCAACAAAGGGTAGACCAAATTCATACTGATATCCATGGTTTCAAAAAGAGACAAACTGATGTCCCCATATTTTTGGCCATACAGTGTATTTACGTGCCACCTCCAATAAATGCTAAATGAAATAGCACTCAGAGGCATCTGGGAGAACAAGATGTGAAACCTGTCAAATGATTTGGCGGGTGGTAAAACAGCAAATGAAAGTGATGCTGTAACCTGCAAATATACTGTATGTGCTGGTGGCAAGGATTCAGTGGTTAGGGGTTCACATTTATTAATGAATCAGATGATTTTCTAAACATTTTGTTAATGGGTACAAATCTGCCATGGGCGAGTGTTTCTTTGTTTGCATGTGTTTACTGATATGTGTGTGTGTGTGTGTGTGTGTGTGTGTGTGTGTGTACCTACAGGTTTGTTACGCACTCAAAACCAAATATAACCAAACGGCTTTCTGTCAATTTATCCTTCTTAAAATGAACTGATGAAGGTGCAGATGAAAACTGTCTCCAAAATATTTGTTTTTTTCTCCAGCCATCGTTGTCTTTGTGATGACAGATTTGAATGAAATGTGTACAAACTTATTTGTGTAGAACCCTAAGGTTTGTGTTCAGGAAGCTCCATGTGACATATTGTTCGTATGTTAAGAAATAACACTGATTTAGAATGTGATTCTCTTCATCTAAATTCCAGGGGGTGTTTTTATATTTACAGTTGAACAGTTTGGAGCCATGGAGGACCAAGCGTATTGCTTGTGTTTGTTGTGAAGTAGAAAATACAGATTACATCTGATTACAATGAGATGCGTGTGGGAATGACAATTCACAGTCTAATGGTGAACATGTGAGTTGCATTCTCATTATGTTTTTTATTAAAAGGCTGTCGTTTTGCAGCTATTTTAATTTTTTTTTTTTAAACAATGAAAAGGGGCTTTTTAAAAAATGATAAGCAAAACATAGTACTATGCTGCCATTGCATATTTGTGAAGGAAAGTGGGAAGCCAAATACAGGGCACAAGGCTGGGATGCCATGGATGGAAGATAACAGGCAATTTATAACTTCAACCCATGAATGTGTGTTAGACTGTGGAAAAATGATACAAGGAGAATAAGCAAAGCCCACACACACTCAGTATGGTATTGCGATCCCCGTCCCCTGGGGCTGAGACGTGACAGTGCTAATCACTGAGCCCCTGTTCGACCTCACCATAACCTCACATAAAATAATTATAGGGGAAACGCTGTCTCAAAATAGAGATAAACTGTAATGCACAGTATACTGAGAGCCCTAACTGTAACACTAAGAAATTATAAAAATCTACAAATAATTGCACAAAAAAAATATGTCCTTGAATACAAAGCTTTTACGTTGTGCTGAACTAGGGATGACCTGCTGGGAAAGAAAATGTATGATTGCTTTGTTATTTGCTAAACCATCTTTACAGTTTACTTTTAGACTTTATATTCATCATTTTTGTATTACTGCCATCTCTGTAATTGCAAACAACATGGCACATCAATGATGTTAAGCTTTTTGATGCTAACAGCTTGACTTACATATAGGTTTTTATTAGCCTTACGTGCTAAAAAAATAGACAAGGTCCGTACATTGCCAGTTAAAACCTAAAATGTGAGAGTAATGTGAGAAGAAAATACTAATGTATGAAATCCTGTAACTATATGCTCGTATTATCATATATACTGAATGTTTTGTTTACTTTGTTGTAGATAAAAATAATCAGTGCAGTAGCCGTTATCATCTCCTTTTCAGGCATAAAAAATATTTTGCTGGACTGGTTACCTCTACCTCGGCCAGCCGGGAAGAAGATTTTCAGAGCTATTAAAGCTTCTAGTGTAGCCAGAGAAAGGAAAGAGATATGAGACGTCTAGGACTAACAACGTTGATTTAATGTTGCTTCATGGTTCCTTTAATTGCCTGTTTTCTGTAGGAAACTGCCAAGTAAACATTTAAAAAAAGCAATGAGCTGGAATGTGTTTCTTCATGGTCAGGCAGATCCACCTTCAGCAAATTGTGCTGACTTTAGAATGAAAGTCATTGTGACAAGCTTGTAAAATGCCCTGGTTGCTCTGCAGATTTGACATGGAAAAAAAATCCTGATACAGACTATGTCTCTGATCCAGTAAAAGGCATAGTGATAATGCAGTGTTTTGCAGTCTTGCAAGCTTATATTCCTGAAGGTCTTTTTTGGTTTGAGCTGCACCCTAATCACATGAAGTGAAAGTATAAATCAATTGTGTAAAAATGTACAACGCATAACTCACCATGAATAAGGTCACAGAATGCAGGCTTCCTAGTCATTCCACATACAAATAAAGTAACAGTTAGCGGTAAAGCATTCTGTTACAGGGCCCCTATATTGTGGAATGGTTTGCCAGCTCATGTTCGGATGCTGAATTGGTCTGTCTTTAAATCTCGACTGAACACCTATTTCTTCAGTTTAGCTTACCCACAACTTAACACATAACAAACACACTGTAACACTGCATTCCATTTGAACTCGTAACTCGGAAATTCCAAATACCTAGTCAGAAATTTCAACTGGAATGCCCCCTAAAGTCAGAATTCCTACTCATAAAGTCAGAGGAATCTACACACCCCGACTTCAGAATTCAAGATGGCCGCTACCTTTATCAACGGAAGTTAAAGCTGTTTTTTAGCACTTATGTCTTATTTGTGGCTCATTAAATTGGTCATACACACAATACTGTCCAGTTGTTTTCTGTGGATGTTTTACTACAGTGTTTTTGTGCGCAAAATACTGCACAATGGATTGTTATGGACTAATATTGCTAACAAAAGCCTAACAATGAACTAGGCTATAACTGGGGCCTGTTTCAGAAAGCAGGATTTTTTTGCTTTGCCAGATAACTTGTCGAATTTAAGGTAGTCTGGACTAAATATAAGTGAACGAAAGTGAAGGTCATTTAAACTGGATTAAATCCGACAAGTTATCCAGCTAAGCAAAAAATCTTGCTTTTTGAAACAGGTTCCTGGTATTGCTAAATGGCTTTCTAACTTTCTGTTCTGGAACACAGTTAACTTGGGTGTAACATCTTTCCCAGCTCTGACTTCTAACCTCCGAGGTACTGTAAATGGAACACAGCATAACTATGGGTGACAGTGCTGCTGTACATGCTATTTTGATCCATTAATGTGTTTATGCATGTTCTGACTACCCATGTTCTCTGCTTTCCTCCCCACATGTCTGGATGGTGCCCGGGGTGGGCGCCATCTGAGCTAGAGTCCGGGTTCAGTCCCATAGAAGGGTGACATTGTGGATGTGACTTACAAACTATAACATCACGGATGCAGCCTTCAATCTGCTACCCTTCATAGGGTGGCATGGAGACCTGACTCATTGATGGACTTTGATTTTGACCTTCACCACAGTTTACATCTTGCAAGCCCACTCTTTTGCTTTCTATAATGTTAGCATGCTGGGGGGGGGGGGAGGCTGGGGTGGGTGCCATAAGATTTCTTGCATGAGCGTGAGAGTCTGAAACTGTGAGTGTCATGTCAGATGCATGAGAGTTGGCAACCCTGAATGTTTTAAGATTAAACTAATGTAAAGCGCCTTGGGGAAACTCTGCTGTGTGAGGCGCTATATAAAAATAAATTGAATCGAAGGTCAGCCTAACAGACAACAATCAAAACCTTTGAAGGTTTTCCAGAATATCTTTAAAAAGTGTGTCAATGGGATCATAATTGCCAAGTGTTAGAACCTGGATGAGCCCAATGTGGTTTTCAAGGGAACTTAATGTAACCCAAAGAAATATCATTTATCAAAAAATCAAATCAAGATCACAGTGATGGATGGCATCGTGGCTCACATTTCCAGGTTTGTGGCATTTGCACTTTCTCTTGTCTTTGCATGAGTTTCCTTCGGGTAGCCTGGTTTCCTCCTGAGTTCAAAAACATTCAGTTAGGTCAATTTATGTTGCTCATTATATAAAGTGTGATTGTGTGCTACAGCACATGTGTGTCCCCTGCAGTAGACTGGCATCCCATTCAAGGTGTCCCCCTCCATTGCGCCCTCTGTCACCTGCTAGAGCCCCCCCCCCACAGCCCTGTACTGGAGAAGAGATTAGAAGATGGATGGATGGATGGATGGAAGATCATAGTAAATTAACACACTATTCCCCAACCCCATCACTGATACATTTCTAAAAGAACGTATTAATCTAGTCTGTGGGTCAGATGTTATTGCCCAGTGGTACATAGCAGGCAAATAATGTTAGTACTGAACTTCACTGCAGGGCAACACAATGGATCCCCCTGAGGCCTATTGGAGGTATTGTGGCAAAAAATATGAACAATGACATCAGGCTTCCTGCAGGGCCCTGCTGCCTTCAGCCAAAACACCAACAAAGTGCTCTGTTCCATTAGTTAAGTAAATAATTCATGGCCATGTTCATTATTAATTATACTGTAGTGCTTGTGCCTGTGTGCATTAGCAAACACTGAGAGTGATGATTCTTGTGGTCAATCAGCCATATATCATCTTTGGCTTGACAGGACAATGACAAAGGAAAATAAAACACTACGAAGGAGCCAATTTCTAATAATAACACATACTTTCCAGTTTTTGATATAACTTAATCATAACCACATTTTCCTCTCATGTCTCTATCTATTAATCTGTCCACTGGAATGCATGGGAGTTTAGCTAATTATCACCTTCACTGGCTTGAACTATCTAAAATTATTCCTCACCAGAGGTTAAATCTTAACATGAAACACACAATTGATTTTTTTCTAAATTAATTTCCTTGTGCCTTTGTAATGTTAATTATGAATTCAGTGCAATTATCTGGAAAGTCAAAGACAGACATTGTTAGTATTTCCTATATTCCTTAATCATATGTTTTTGTTTAATTTATGAAGAACAAAGCCACAGGTATATTGCACATGTATTTTGTTATGTCCTGGAGCCGACACCTTATCGTGGTGGAGGGGCTTATCGACCTATAGGGGTCGGGTGCGATGTGAGCTGGGCGGTGGTCAAAGGCGGGGACCTTGGCGGTCCGATCCTCGGCTGCAGAAG
>JAAGVU020000103.1:27008228-27021977 GCA_011763525.2 Mormyrus iriodes | reverse complement strand
TGAAGGAAGATTAGAGTTAGTCCAGGAATAAATTGAGGTTTAAATAAAACCTGCCAGCAAGCAGGTTTAACTTCAGAGGACGGCCTGTTCCAGTTAGTCTGCAGGTGCTCATAACCTTACATTTTTTGGTATGTGGCAATGTGATGGCTACAGCCACACAGTAAGATCACAAACATTCTTAGTTATTTGTAGGTTCTTTTATAAATTTTCTTTATTTACAATAACAATGCATAGTTTGCCTTTTGTGTAGTGTTCTGTTTAATTAATCTTTTTTGCAGTTACTTGGGTGTGGGGGATGTCTTTCCTGGTCATGGAGGTGTGGCTGAGGCTGGAGGATTCCTGAGTGGATAATTCCTGGAGTAGGATGGAACCATGTGCTGCCATAGCAAGAGGGGGGGAGTTGGGGTTTAGTTGTGTTTTGCTCTGTTTAGTGGTATGTGGTGTTTATTTGGTTTACCCTTTGTATGTGAATTGGTTTGGCCAAACCGCTATATATGTTCCTGCAGGTTTCTTGTTGTTAAGGTCAGTTTGTCTTAGTCAGTGGTTTATTTGGTTATGTTAAGTTTGGTTGTTTTCTTTTGACCTCTTTTCTGGGCCCAGTTGTTAAGGTTTCTAGTTTGGTTGTTTGTATTTTTGAGGGGGTCAATAAAGACCCTATTTTCCTTAGTTAAACTCCTGTGTTTGTGTTGCTTTACTGGTCCCTCACAGGCACCTTTCACAGAGAAGCTGGGGATTTATGTGGGGTCAGTGAACCAACAGCGTGTAAAGTCGTTCACAGAGTATGCAAGATCATTTGCGTATTGAGAAGACAGTACATAAACTTCCCAGATGCTGCAACCCAAGTTAATTATAAGGTACAATTCTATGAATATAGGAACTTCCCAGGAGTCATAGGCTGCATTGACGGAACCCATATTCCCATTAAACGTCCCTCTACCCCAGATGCTGAGGAATACAGGAATCGCAAGAACTGGTTTTCCATTAATGTCCAAGGTGTATGTACTCCCCAGTTACAGTTTTCAAACATTGTTGCACGTTGGAAAGGTGCCACTCATGATTCACGGATTTTACTTAACTCATCTCTGTATGCTCAGTTTGAAAGAGGAGATCATAATGGAATATTGCTTGGTGACAGTGGGTATACTCAAAGGAATTTTTTGTTTACACCATACTTGCAGCCAATTACACCTGAGCAAAGGTGCTACAACCAAGCTCAAATGCACACTAGGGGTCTAGTGGAGCGCATGTTTGGAAGAGTCGTTTTCAGTGCCTTCGGAAAAACACTTCGATTCACTCCAAGAAGATGCTGCATTGTCATTGTTGCAACAGCTGTTCTTCATAACTACCTGAAACGGCAAGGATGCCTAGACCCTTCAACACTAGAAGATGACAATCCAGATGTACTTTCACTTACAATAAACCACAGAGAAGGACTTGCATATAGAGATGCTTTTGCATTGTGCCACTTTAAATAGCCATTTTTTACATGTACCTTTTCATTGTTCCGCTGGAATATACATTTTCACATGTCATGGTCTAAATAATGTATTCAAAAAGTATGTTTTTGTTTGGTATATCAAAGAAACTCATTCAATATGATGTAATAAACTTTTTTTTATTTATTTATTGCTGGTATAATGAGACAGTTGCATCTCTCACTCATTCATCTTCATTTCTAGTTCTACTTGGAATATCTTCATTTTCATGCTCTTCCTTTAGATACTTCAACTTGTGTGCATGAAATTCAGTAGCCAGCTTTTCATGGCTTGTGACTCGTCTACCAGCACTGCTCACAGGAACAGACATCATAGCTTCTGAGGATGTGGAGGGTACACTGCCTGGCAACTCTGCAGTTCTGTCCATTTGACTTTCACCTACAAACAAGGACAGTTCATATGATCAAATGAACACATTAAATGAGAGAGCTGTCAGATGACACAAACAATAGACTGAAAGGAGAGAAAGAAAGGCTAAAATCAATGCACTAATATTCTCAATTCAGGTGTGCATGATCCCTCATCTGAACTGTCTAGATGGTCATCATCTGGTATGTTCTCCAAAGGTTGTTGGTTCCCCATTATTCCTGTCAGGAATTCATCCAGCTGCTCGTTGTCCTCCACCAGTCTTAAACCGTTGTCTTCTGGCTTCTGCAACAGTCTTTTTGACATTTTTTTTTATATTCTTCCACAAAACCTGTATAAAATACAAAAATGTAATGAGAACCCATTGACATCACATACCAGTAACAGAAGCAGGGCCGCTAACGAGGCTACATGAAGTTAACAATTCATACCTGAAGTTGGTGAATTTTTCACCAAATTTTCTACTGCCATTGATATAGTTGGATTTGCTTGTCCAATTTCATAGAAAAGTAGGCTATTCTAAGTCCACTCCATGTTTTATGGGCAACCTCAGTTTGGTTAAATCAGACTAGCACTGGTGGTTTTAAATTAATCCTGATTGCTTTAGTTCAAGACTCCATAGTCCAGGTGTTAGTAATCACTAACTAGTCTGCGTTTCAGAAAGTCATTTATTAAGCCATGATTAACTATTCTAGATTAAGGCCTACTCTTGGCCAAATTTAAACCCTGTCTGGGAAACCGCCCCTATATATATATACTACTTTACTATATTACTACATACAAGTATACTTCATAATTACATATACTACATTACTACATATACTACATTACTACATATACTAAAGTCTAAAGCTTCTGATCTAAATGTTCAAACGATTTCAGAAACCGTAGGTCCACATGACAAGCACCTTCAGAGGGATAATCCCAGAAGTGTTATTTCAGTGCTCCACTTTTTGAAATGTAAAGTTCATCCTGACATTCTGGTACTCCTGTGCAAAGAAGTCCTCAATGTGACTTCTTAGGGCATTCATTTGCATTAAAGTGAATTCAGCTTAACCCCTGTGTTATTTTTGGGGTCGAAATTACCCCAGTCCATTTTCAAAATGAGGTTAAATTCTATAGATTCTAGAATTTAGAACGGAAGAAGTAAAATACACAAGGATTAAGACACTTGTTTAGAGAGAGCAGATGCAGAGTACTTTCCAGTCTGTAGGTGTAGCAGCAAAACTATGAAGAATGACTAGAAATGTACTCTCAAGGCCTGATGTGAGAGATACACTGTGATGGAGGACGGACGCTCCCTGTCAGTGGTGGTACATTGTGATCTGAGGCTGCATCTAGCTGCTGGGTAAGTTCCTGCCACGATGATACATCTGCCGGCCCAAAAACTTGGCTGTGAGTACTCACCACTATTGATAATAAAGAAGGATTCTATTTCTCAGACAACAATAGCGATGGTGCGCCAATAAATGTTTCCGTTACTACAAAACCACTGTGCTGTGGAAATTCACGTGTATACAGAATGATCTTTAAACATATAGTCTTGTGGGATTTCCAGAAAAAAGTATGTTGTATAAGTTGGTTCCTAGTAACCATTGTGCCATTGTAGTGGTATTATCTGGGAATGGTGTCCCTTTGTTGAATAAGCATAATGAATGAATGGATGAATGGATTATGTAGGAGCGCAGGCCTTTTACCTAACAGACAATATACCAGGTTAAGCAAAACTTTGCATGAAGTAAAGGAACTTTACATTTTCATGAAGAAGGCTGATCGCATTCTTTTCCGAAACCTAGTAAGAAAAATAGGACATCAAATCTTTATCCTTTTCATTATTATTATTACCGTAAAGCATTTATCATCTTCATGTGGTTTACAAAACAACTAGTTCTGCTGGACTGATCCACGGCTGTATTCTGAAGATATAATAAAATACCACATTTGGGACTTACCCCGTGTCACAGCTCGTGAGAAATGTGAGCATATTCATAACATACATAACAACATAACAACAACAATAATAAAAATAATAAAGTGGTGACCATAAATTGTGTCCATGGTAACAGATCAAAGACATGCAGGCTAACTAATGCTGGTCTTGCACCAAACAATTTGTAAAGCAATTTCACTGTTGCAGACAAATTTCCAGTGTCAGAATAAAATCATGAGGTTTGCTAGCGCTACGATGCGCTCCAGTCTTCTCGTTCATTTGGTGTAAGGTATTCAGGATAGTTGTCTTACATCAGTCCTGTTTTCATCTTGAAGTTCCGATAAAAACAACCAGGTTTAATGTTCTCATAGGTTTTTAGTCCTGGCTCATGGAAACAGTGACATGAAGTTTGCCCACAACCAATCGGTGAGCCAAACAGGATCTCAGGTGGGGTAGATAGACATGGAGGAGATGCTGGGGAGGCTTTGGAAGCCATGGTTCCATTGTGGAACTGTGGATTGTGAAAAAGGAGGAGAAATTGGTGGAGCTGTGAAGTGAGCAAGAGTGTCTCATTGATATGTCTTCCCATTTGTACGATAGAGTCGAGAAGGAGAAAAGGTGGACAGCAAATAATAATAATAATAATAATAAGAAGAAGAAGAAGAAGAAGATGAAGAAGAAATAAAAAGAAATAAGAATAATCTCAAAAGGCATATAGTTGCAGTCTTGCGAATAGTGACCCTGCAAGATCCCGTGTCTTTGCAATATCATAGTCTGTGACAGATGACAAATTGTCTTTAGATGTGAGAGGGCGTCAGACATTACTCTTTAAAAAAGTTATTTGAAAGTCTCCTAGTATATGGTTAGCATAAAGCGCTTAGGGTAGCTTTGGATTGGTGACGTTTAGCGTGTACTCTGAAAACACAATACAATTTGTTTTAATTTATTGTGATTGCTGCTTATTTTTATTTTAATTTCAAAATTAAGCAAGATTGCACCAAGGTCTTTACAGATCAAGAACAAAAATAGCCTATAAATATGTAATTAGGTAGTTGTGCCACATGTTTGAAGCATTAGAGGAAAATAAGATCTTGGTCAAGATAGCAACTGCTATAATGAAGTAAATCTTGTGTTATAATCGAAAGTGTGATTTATGTGAATCCACCTGCACTTGGTAAGTGCTTTGGTCTCAAATTCACTGTTATGGAATAACATCAAATGAGATTGTCCTTGGACTTGTGTGATGAATTATGAGGGCCCAAGCGGTGATGGGTAATGCAAATTGGAAACTGAGTTTGTGTGTGTGTGTGTGTGTGTGTGGGCATAGGGCCTGGATATTATCAGTAATACTGTTATAAAAATGACTGTTATTGTCAGGGTGTTTATCCAGCAACCCTGTGTTTGTGTGGTTACCAGTTGCAGGTATACGCATATCCCTAACCCTAACCCAACCCGAACTGGTATAGGCTAGTCCAGGGTCTAGGGTGTTCATTTACAGTGGGCCTTGATATGTCATTTTTTCAAAAACAAAAAATGACCAGTACTCAAAATTCTGGTTAAAAAAACAACAAAGGTTAATCATATCAGTGCTTCCTGCAGTGTGGATGTAACAATGCATTATGTAATAACTTGACAAAATGTAACAAATTTTCACTTCATTATCGCATTATGTAGTAATCTGTCACATTTGTAATAGACAGCTTGGATGCAATATGTAATAAATTTCCTTGCATTTTTGTAATAAATTATTGCACTTTTTAATGATGAAATGTAGTACTGTGCATTATGTAATTAACAACCAAAATGGATTCTTTCATCGACACTTTGTTCAGTTATTACATGATGCAGTGTTATTACACAATGTGTTGCTACAGAGGACAGCAGCTACTGAAACGTTTCATATTCCAACTTTTGGCAGTCCTCTTCAGTCAGTCACCTTGAATGTTCATATAAAGTATAGGGTTTGCTTTATTATAATGAACATATGTGCAATTGCTTTTAGTCCTTTACAGGGGAAAACAGCAGTTATTTTTCCACATACATTACAAGTAAGTTTGCAAAGGTTTGTGAGAGGAAAATGTGCCTCTGGGGACAGCACGATAGCTGTTTATAGATGCTGATAGTTAGATTAGTACATTTTTCCTTCTGAATTTCTCCAGCGTCAATGTATCCCTGAAGGCCAGTATATTCACAAGTTACCTCTAACTCACAATAACAGAGCAGGAAGTAAAGGAGCGGTTGGCTGAAATTTCCACTTTGAGGCTGAATGGACGGATGCCTCAGCCATGCATTCCCTGACATGGGACAATTGACTAGCCAATTTAAGGATGATAAATATCAGGATGAAGATTGTTGGATGGCACATCAGCACAGGACAGCTTCTATCTATGCCTCAGTGAAGCAGATCTACTTTCCCATTCCTTGGTCCCTAAAAGTAAACAAGACTGAGGGTTATTGGGCAGGTCAGCAGCACAGAATTGTATGGGCCTCACTTTTTGTGCTCATTTAACTGCGTTCCATCAGACCAAAACACAAATAGACATAGCCCAAATGTCTTATTTTGCCTCTTTTTGCAGTTTACTCTGCCTTATTCTGTATTTTTTGGTAAGCTTGTGACTGAACTGAAAACTATCACTCTCAGAAAAGTATAATATGAATATCAGACTGCATAGCTTATCAACAATACTCTCATTCTGCCTAGTTACAGTAATTTGGTTTGTAATGCAGATGTGGAGAATCCCTCTCCTTCCTTTGATCCAGAATCAAGGTTTGGACTCCAGATATTTTAATAGTTAACATTTGTTGCATCCTATATTTATAGAATTTCCCCAGACAATATACCTCTTTTTTTGCCTGTATCATGAACGATTTAGTACTAACAATGTATCGGCACACACATGTTAAGTGTCTTTAGGCAACTGTGTTGTGAAAGGCACTATATAAAAATAAAGTGAATGTCTAGAGGAAAACTTGCTTACAAGGTATGCTCCTTATGCGTGTGCGTATTGCACGTGTTTCAATGCATTGTTTGACTATCTTGAAAATAATATAGCATTCACAGTTTTCTTGACTGTCTTGTGTGCTCCATCTGAATGCTATTGGCCATGCAAAAATCACAAATCATTTTAAAATCATACACAGTCATTTTACAATAGTATTTCAGAATTTGGTTAGTATAATAAATGTTTGCTAGATTATTGTGAAGGTTCGAACAAGAATTCATAATAATCATATTGAATTACATGGTTGTAACTTTCATTTTTATTTAATATGAAAATAAGTGATAATAATGATTATGATTATATTGCTAAAGTGTGATCTTTGCATAGAAATTATGGCAATATTATTGTGTTTAAAAACATGTTAAGCTTTGTACTCAAGATCAGTACTACCCCATTACTCAATAAAGAGATGCATTATTTGATATTTATTTTGCTTACAACTAATTTTAAAAAATCACCATATGATGCCTGCTTTCATTCATTCGTCATTTGAGATGAATGTAAAATCTGAAAGTAATTAAATATTGACTTTAGATGTGAAATATGCAATGTGACTTTTCTACTACAGCATATACAATTCAGTCAGAAATCCTTGAAATGACTTTGGTGTCAATCGGGAACTAATAGCGGGCAGTGTTAACATGGCCCTTGCAGGCCTGCCTGCTGTGCTTCACTAGGACATTATGATTGAATGCCAAACTTTCAAACACTGTGCAGAGTGCATGTCAATGTAAATCTGGTAACATCCACACAGTAGAGCTGTACTTTGTCAATGTCTTGGTCAAAGAAGTTTAACCACTCTCCAATGAAAAGAAATTAAATTAACTTCACATCTGAGTGCCAGTCTAGAGGTCTGAAGAGAGCTTGTCAAATTTTCCAACAAATCACGATGAACATCAGAAATTGTCTGCAGACAAGTATAATCATTTTTAAAATGAAGAAAAACTTACAACCTGGCCCATGGTATAAGTTTGTTTTGAGATTAGCTGAACCAGGCAGTGCATGAGTTTCATATGTTGTATTAGACAATTTAAGAAGAAGAAATCTGCATTCACCTTTTGCTTATTACTTTCTTTAAGGGCCACAGCCTTCTTTACTATCTTTAGAAAACGCCAATGGAAAATATTGATTTTAATTAATTTAATTACTGGCTTCCATATTTTGTTTACCTACACCCATTACTAAGAGGAAGAGTTATTCAACATTAAATGGAAGTTGTCTGTCAGGTGGAGAGGATGCTAGTCCATCAAGGAACTATTAAAGTTATTATATTTAATAATAACTAATGTGAACATTTATAGTGCTTTCATTCGCCTCAGCTGGAAATGAATTCAATAGCCTCGCGACTGTATGTTAAAACACTACTAGCTACTTTTGGTTTCAGTTCTCAAAAGCTGCAGCGTAAGATTGCAATGCAGACAATGGTGCATTGCAAACAGGAAACCTGCTCCATTAGGGCTATACGGTGAATATACACATACGCTGTATACACTATGCAGTGAAAATGATGACTATTTGTTTTGTTTCGCTTTTTTTTTTTTAACTGCTGTCTTCGTATGATGCCTATATATTTTGTTCCCTGGATCTTATATTTGTATAATGATGTAACAGAATGCTATTACCGCTACTCCTGTTGAAAGCTGGGGAATCTATTTCTGATAATCGGGAAATAAATACAGTTGTCTTGGTAACTTTATCTTACTTGTAGGATTTCGAAAGCAAGTTAAGGTATGGCAGATTACTGCTGCCTTCATGACAAAATAAAATTTACCCAGTTTCTCATTATAAAGAGAAAAAATATTTCATCATACAGTACATAGGTTTGAATTACCATCATTAGATCTAGATTAAATAAAATTAGGCTAGATACAACTTTAATGTCATTGTAATGCCCAGACAAGGAGGAGGAGACGGATCCCTGGTGGCGGGAAACCCGGGGGTTTATTATGGAGCCGAGATCAACAAGAGCCAAAACACTGCGCAGGAGTCGTGGTCGGGAGGATCGCCAGAGGCCGGTAGCCGGGGAAGGCAGTCCTACGGAGGCACACAGGACGGGACGACGGACGGGAAGCGGGGACCACGGAGGCAGGTCAGGGAGGATGGCTGAGGCATTCGGGGCAGGCAGAGCAGGCAACACAAGCGGGTCGAGCACAGCAGGCAAGACAAACAGGGAAGAGAAGAGACAAGCAAATGCTCAGTAAGGCTCCAGAACATGGCAACAATACTTCGCAACTACTGGCTGTAGTCGCTCTGCTTTAAGACGCCGATCTAATTAGCGGTGATCGGCCCCTGCTGTGACGTCATTGTGTCATTGTGTGCTGAACCAATGAAAAGCATTTAGCATCTTACCAGTTACAAATTAAATATGTACAAATATTATAAATACAATAAATAATAGTAAATTATAAATTATGTAAGTTATGGTTCTGTGCAAAATATGCATGACGTAGATCGTAGCATAAGGTGCAGGCAGGAAGTATAGTGAGAATGTTTTTGCCTGGGAATATGACAAGGTGCCATAATACAAGTGCAAACTGGAGATATATAATGTACAAAATGAGCAGCTGGTACAAACAAATGAACAGGGCGTGCAAACAAAAACAGAGTTCAGTTGAGGTATCACGTTTTGTATGGAGGAGGATGTGGAGTAACCATTAAAGGTACTATTTAGCACATTGACAGCTGTGGGAAAGAACCTGTTTCTCAGCCTAACCCCTAAATTCCACCGTAGAACTGGATGAAACTTTGCGTGGCTACTTGTCAGATATAAAAGAACATTTTCAAGTTGGAATTGGAAACGTGTTATTACAAGGATTTGAGTGAATAAATATACGCGCACAGAAAACTATCCCCAGCATGACGCAAAACTTGATCAATTCATGTAAACAAAGTCGTTATTAGTTTTGCTCTCCTCTTTTGCTTTGACCCTTTTATCCTTACAACAGCATAACATATCCATTATAAGAAGAAGCGTTTTTCTTTTTGACAGAATCGTTTAGATTCTCATTTTAACGAGATAAACTTGCATTACGTTATAACGTGAAACCTTTTTCGTTTTTATGAGGTAATTTTGTATCTCGTCATAACAAGAAAGTTATGTTGTTACAATGAGAGAATCCTATATCTCGCTATACAGTAACAAGATCATCTCGTACCTTGTCATAATGAAAAACTTATCTTTAACGAGAAAAGTATCTCAATATAACAAGATCATTTTCACAGTTTAACTTTTACATTATAACGAGAAATGTATCTCATTATAATGAATTAACTGGGGAAGTTTAATTTTTTCATGGTGGCAGCAATACATACTGCAGTGGCAGTTATACACCAAATCAACTGCGGCGACTGTCCTCCAACAATTACGTACACTAGACTTCCAGCATTAAAAAGAAAAATACAATTTGAAATAAGTTATTTATGCAATGTTTTGCAGTTACGTTTTACAGTTTTTACAAATATGTAACTCACTCTGATTTCTTGTTTGGACTGTTTTGCTTTCACAAGCTTGATTATTTTGTTTCTATCATTAATTTGCTTTTCACCAACTGATGCTTACGTTTGTGTCTCGCCTGTTCTCAGCGCCCAAAATTTTAGCCTATATATATAAATGTCAATAACAACAACGACAACAACAATAATAATATGTTCATTTCAGACCCAATTAGCATACATATTGGGGGGGGGGGGGCTGCATATTGTCACAGGGGCACTGCCCCCCCAGAACTGCCCCTGCGCTGCTGTAATAAGTGTTACGTGCCTAAGGCAAACAGTGGCTACAGCAAAAAAATTCAGCCTTACTTCTAACAGGAGACTAACACTAGTATTCCTGAATTTCATATTACCAGTGAGTGCAATATACTGGGAGACAATCAAGTTTGAATATGCAGGAATATGAGAGGAGTGGGGATTACCTTTTATTGAAACTGGGCTATGGAAAAGAAAGAGGCCTCTGAACACATCTCAAACAATGAAGTTATCCTATGGGACAATATTCATTTTTAAACCACTTGCTAAAAATACAGTCTAGGAATCCCACGGAACTGTCATTGATCTCTCTCCAGCTCCCAGCTATAGACGGCATGCTGCATCACTCCAGTGACCTTTTCTGTCATGCGTCAACAAAGAGTTCACAGATGATTTGGAAGATGACACACTGCCCCACTGTGTTATCTCTGTGTTTACAATTCAGAGATCCCCAGCTGACTGACATTCTGCCCTGCATCACAATACAGGTACATATACAGTTTATAACTTACAAGCACCACCCAAGTCACATCCGTTGGTTATTAGTTCAAAGAATGAAATAGCTGTCTTTATTTCTAAACAACACAGTGTCTGACACATTTGTTTACATTTTTCAGTGTTTGGGTGTGCTTCACAGTGTTTATATCTGTATTTGTTTGATACTGTACCATTGATTATAAAATGACAACCAAGAGAATACGTCAAATCAAATGTACAGTACAGTACAGTAGTGTATTTAGCTGTGCATGCTTGTACTTCAGTTCTTTATAATGTTTGACTTATGACGAAATCAACTTATGACGTAGTTGTTGGAAGCCAACCACATCATGAATCGAGGAGTATCTGTAATTTAGAGAAATGACTTGCTGCTAAAGTCCTAGAAGCAATTAGCGTGGTTGAAAAGATGTTGTATTCTACAGTGTGCCTAAAATGGGAGGGATGCTGAAGGATCTATTAGTGTAGGAAGAAGGTTTTGTGCAATTTTGGGCATCCCAGAAGGACTGTTATAGGCCTCTGTCATGTTACATAACACATATATGCTTAATAAGTCAATGTAGAGATACAGCATTTTCTGCAAAGGGAAAACTATATTGCAGCATTTATTGGATACAGAGGGCAATTTTTATTATATTTTTTTTGCCTGTGGTTTCTGCAGTAGTTCATAGACAGCCCTGCTCTGTGAGTCAGTACTGAATGGATGAACAGGAGCATCTGGGATAATGCCAGGATAACTCCTGTTTGTAAGCATGTCTCATACATGGTTTCACCCCACAGTGCAGCTAAGTGTTTTCATTAAGATTCCTTTCATTGGTTGTGAGTGTTCATTCAATTCCTTACATAAGCAGACAGAATTCAAGCCAGTCGGAACTCCTGGTCCCTTTGATAACTATGAATGTATTTCTGTGTTTAGACTTGCCATAGGCCCTCTGCATAGTGTAAGGAATACATCTTGGTACCCATGTGGGTGGTCTGAAAGTCTTAAATGCCAAAGGCAGATGAGCAGTATGAAAGCTGGATATTTTCAGGAAGTTCTGGTTGATCTGAGATACAGTATGTAGCATTAATAATATCACAGAAAATGATAAAATCTAAATTTATCATATACTAGAAAACATATGGAATGGCAGTAAACAGTTATGGTTCTGTATAATGGCAGGCATGAGAAAATCCTTCAAAAAGAATACTAAAGCCGTTAGATGCAGTATGAAAGCTCTAACTGAAGTTTCAGTCATCAGCTTCAATAAACATTTATATGAAATCAGCTTTACCTTATCCTATGTAGCTCTACAACCTGATATAACTATACATTGTATCTGCTTGTTGAAGGAAGATACCCGGCCTTTGCAGCGAAGGCTAAACTGCCCTAGACAGTAATTATCATATAGGGTAGCAGTACACCCTGGCAGAACATCTAAAATGTATTTTCCCTGTTGTGTTCATCCATCCATCCATATATCCATCCATCCTTCCATCTATCCATCCATCTATCTTTCTAATCCCATAGTACATGGTCACAAGTGTGACTGGAGCCTCACCAGGGGGTATGGAAAATGAGGCAGGTGATACCCCAGAAAGGATTTAGAGACACCATTTCACCTTGCAGCATGTTTTTGGACTGTGGGAGGCAGTACCGTGCAGAGGGTTTTTGAGAAGTAGGTGCTGAGAGCCTTTCACACATACATTAAAGGGCCCCTCTTTATCTTAAAAGGGATGGACTTTAATAGTTTGGGTAAAAGGGGCAAGGCTTCAGCATCCCCCACCCCACACGTGCCTGGTGACTAGAACAACCGGAGCAAACAGGAGAATGTGCAAATGCCACAGATGCAGAGTCAGTCATAGGACTCAATCTGCCAACCAGGGAGGTGTGATGTCACCATACTGCCCACTGACCCACCATGCCACCGGTACTGGTCTCAAATGATAATTTGAAAATAATGGTGGCTCATTGTGTTCTGGTATTTTTACATACTGTGTGCACAATTGTCTATTGATGCATACTTAAGCTATTAGGACTTATTACGCCTCTGATGAGCTAAGCTATGTGAAAGAATATATTGTCTTTTATGACAAACATTATTCGTTTTTATGAAGAAATATCTGTTTTATGCTGCAGTTCCCTGGGCTCAGAAAAAGTTGTCCTTAATCTTATTGTTACTGTAAATTCTCACAATTAGCCAGGCTAACTTAAGCTGAAAATGATGTTAATGAGGCACATAGACAGATTTTAAAATTATGATTTTGGACCCCCCCCCCCCCACCAGGTTGGCAGAATTTACCCAGAGGGACTGAACGAAAGAGTGTCGGACAGCCGATGAAATTTACTTTTGGTTAGGGGACTGATGTTAACCCATAACTTCATACTGAAAAAAACTGCAGTATGAAGAAATTTACAAAAATACACAAGACTGTTCATTTTGTGTTGATATTTCTTATTGAAAGAATGCGTCACATAGTCTTTGGAATGCCTAAATTCTGTTCACATTTTATTTCATACTCTGAATTGAACTTAATTTTTCTAGACTGGTGTCAGTTTGTTTTACGTGCAACTTTCATGTAACATTCCAATTTATCCCGGTCATTTCCAAACAGGGGAAAATGTCAGTGACTGATAACACTATGTAACAAATTTCTATTTTTATTTTGTTCCTGGGTACAAAGTGTGTTTTCCTAACCCGTTATGCCTAAAACAAACAGAAAATAGCTATTG
>JAAGVU020000103.1:26983108-27003239 GCA_011763525.2 Mormyrus iriodes | reverse complement strand
AACATAATAATAATAATAATAATAATAATAATAATAATAATAATAATAATAATAATTGTACAGTAATTATATAAGTGACTACATACTGTACTGTACCGACAAACCACTGAAGTTACGCAATGTTTTCATAAGTGTCACAAAGTATCGTGTATGTTTATTATTATGAACCATTGTATTTAACAAGAATTTTTAATATAATAGGCTTTATGGGAGTCTGTTTGTAAGTACGAGTTGACTGTGAGTTGGACGTTCTTAAATTGGGCCTGTAACAACATGCATACAGAGTATGTCGATGGGTTGAATATTATTTTGCTGAACAAGGAGAAAACAAACAGAAAAGAACCTTTCTAATCAGTATCTCAATTTGTATGTTTTTTCACTTTTGATATATGTGTTTGGGGGTGGCCTGCCTGTTCAGTTGGTGCACTGTCACCTCCCACCTCCAGGGTTTGGGCTTGCATCCGCATCCTACCTTTTTTCTGTATGTGGAGATTGCATGTCCTCTCCATGTTGCCCAAAGCCATGCTATTAGACTATGTGGCACCTATAAATTGCCCATAGTGAATGACTGTATGTGTGCCATGTGATGGATTGGAGCCCGGCCTGCCTGGGATGGGTTCCAGGTCTCCCTGTGACCCTGACAAAGAGAAGCAGGTAAATGGTGGTGTGGAAGATAAAACTACTGCTCAAACAACCCTTCTCCCTTACTTGAATACTTGTTGTGATTTGTGAAATTTGTGAAAAATAATTCAAATTGACACTTCTTAAGGTAAAGTTTCTTTAATAAGCAGAAGAGCAGAAAAAGAAACACGGTGTCTCCGTACCAAGGTGGTGACACACCAAATGAAGAAAACAGCAAGTTTATATACCTTTTCTAAGCTTCCCTAAAAAGCATATGAATTATGATTGGCTACTTCTTCAAAAGCATATTAGTCTTGATTGGTCACCCCACCCCGCGATCATCACATGACTTACCCCCCTTTAACATACGTTCTTACCGTGGCACATTCTGCAGTGCCTGTCCTCCCACATTTTCCTTCCTCATGGTTTGACAGAAAATCCACTCTTTATTCAATCTATACTCCCGTAGCTCAATACTATTGCTACTCCTGTTATCTCAAGCTTATGTCCCCTTATGCATACAAAATCTTCTGCATTAGCACAGCTTATCATATTGCAATACGTGATCAATAGCATGATTTTCTTCGGTCACAACAGGCATCTTCTTTTCAACCCCATCCCCATCAACCCCATCATCCTCATTCCTCTCTTACCCTCAGCAGAATATTATCATCTTAACAAGCTCGAGACCTACTGACCCACCTGTGAACTTGACATCTGTGACCCAGTTTACAAGTTGGAAGATAAAGCAAATCCTGAACTGTCAGCAAAGTAGCTTGTGCAAACAATTTTCTACATGCCTAAGGCCTAAAACATGACAGCAATCCCATAATGCCCCCCTCCCATCCCATCTGGCCAATTCCCTATCCACAGTGGACAGAAATACACTATATGGGCAAAGATATTGGGACACCTGGCTATTACACCCACATGAGCGTAATGGCCAGGTGTCCCAATACTTTTGTCCATATAGTATATGTGTTTGGATGTCTGATATACAATTTTCTGCACATTCTGTGCCATAGCTTACTGCATGCATTCCCCACATGTGGCAATACAATAGCTTGCTTTGGACTGACTGTAGTCAGCCTAGAGTATAAAGTTACAGAATCAAAAACAGCCTTTCTACAATGGATTATGCTAGGTGTCACGTCCAGCCCCGCCCTACCAGTTTATTCCTTGTGTTTCCCACAGGCGTGGCTTAATCAGCCAAGCCTGTAGCTCATTGTCCTTACCTTGTGTTCCTGCCTTTGTGTTAATCAGTCACAGGTGCCCCTCATTCATTCCCTTATGTTCCTGTGTATAAAGAGTTCCCCAGTCCTATGCTTCCTTGTCGGGTCATTGATGTAGTGACGTTACGTGTTGTCCCTGAGTGCTGCAATAAAGTCCCTGCACCGAATTACGCCTTCCGTGCCTGCGTCATGCCTCGCCGTCATGACACTAGGTGAACTGCACATTTTGAAGGCGTATTCTTTCTTTTGTATAAAACCTATTTTGTGTGTCCATGTGTGAGAAATAAAAAGACTATCCATATGGTGGATGCATATTCAAATCAATTAATTTTTATATAGTGCCTTTCATAATAGAGTTGCCCCAAGGCACTTTACATAGGTGTGTTATGATACATTACTGCATCATTAAAACAGAGTAATACAAAAACAGAGAAAAGGATAGACAGAGAAAAGCATATTCAGGACAAGGCCATTGGCCGGACACATTGTGTGAGTGGGGTTTGTTTGCTGTCGCAGTTCATTCACAAATGGTGGGCAGGGCAATTCCAAGGCAAATGTAATGTAATACAAATCCTTCAGTAGGTCAAAATAGCCATAATATGTTGAATAATATAACTTTGCAGAAAATGCATTCTGTCATCATAGTCGTAATCAAATTTTGTGTAAATATGACATGCTACTGTAACAATGATTAAAGAAGTTAAACTTATGAGAAGATAAAATTACGCAGGAACATGACAGTCGTAAACTTTTCTTTCTGCAACATCAATTTGACTTCCGCAGCCAAGAAAGACGCTTGAAAATTCTTTTATTTCCCTGTCTGTATGAAATGGGAAAAAAAATGTCCTAACAGACAGTTCATTTGTTAAATGGATGGTAACTTGGTTGTGCAATTACCAGAAAAATGGACATATTTCTGTTAATTGTAATTTAATTACATGACTCTCTCTAGATAATATAAGGAGCGATCACTCTCAGTACAATCTTATATAATGAGGAAGGCAGCTGAAGCAGCCGTCTGACGAGGAAATATTGGCCAGTTATCAGTTAATGTTGCACCATTTCCCAAAAGGGACATGCTGCTTTTTTCAGTCATTTTACTGCAGTTCATGGACAAATTTATCACTTTTCTTGCGTATACATGAAATTACTTCAAGATTACTGTCCCTAAATTAATAAAATATAGTTGATATAACGTTATAAGGACTTTATCATTATAGTTTACCTATTGATGTTAATTGCACTGGATTCCATAAATATGTTACAAATTTAATATTGAATATTACCATTCAAACGTTTGGAATCACTGAGAAAATTATTAATCAAATAAGTTGCAAAATGAATAGAAAATATGGGCAAAACATTGACAAAGTAATGCTTTCTGCTTGAAATAATTTTGTGCTTCAAATTTTACTTTCTTCAAAGAACCCTCCATAAGCAGCTATTACAACCTTGCACACGTTTGGTCATTTCCACAACAGCTCAACAGGGTTGAAATCCAGTGACTGCTTTTCCAATCATCCTCCATCCAATGCCTGTGTGCTCTGCCCATTTTAAAATTTTCCTTTTATTGGTCAGATTCAGATAAGGTTTTTTCTTTGAAACTCTAAAAGTTCACCATCCTGGAGTTGCCTCCTCACTGCTGAAGATGTGACTGGTGTTTTGCAGGTATTATTTAATAAAGCTGCCATCTTACAGCCTGTGAGGTGTGCGTCTCTCAAAATAGAGTCTCTGATGTTTTTATCCTTCTGCACAGTTGTGTACTGGGGCCTCTCACTTCTCTTTCTGTCCTCCTTAGAGCCTGATTGCACTGTTTGGCAAAGGGAGTGGTGCATACCTTTGTAATGTATTTTCAGTGTCTTAGCAATTTCTTGCTTAGAATAGCCTTCATGTTTCAAAACAACAATACACTGACGAGTTTCTGAAGAAAGCTTTTTCATTTTGACCATTTTGAGAACAATTAAACCCATAAAATGCTGATGCTCCAGATAACAAGTAGCCCAAAGAAGGCAAGTTTGATTGCTTCCTTAAACAGCACAATGATTTTTACCTAACATAAGGTGATGAATTAATCTATTAATATGATAACTTAGGAATAGCCAACATAATATCTTATTGGAGCACAAGAGCGATGGTTGGTGAAAATGCGCCTATGTACGCTTATGTAGAAATTACATAAAACATCAGCCATTTCAAGCTATAATAGTCATTTACAAACAGTAACAATATCTGAACTTCTCCTTCTGAATTTCTGATCAATTTAATGCTATTTTAATGAAAAAACTGATATTTGATCAAAAACAAAGAAATTTCTCAGTGATACAACGGTAATGTGCACATAAAAGAAAAATAATAACATTATACTTCAAATGAGAGGTAGCTTGAAGGCTCAATACCCCAGCCTTTGGATTACTAGGACTTACAATCACTCTGCTACCCACAAAGAATAATACTCTGTTATTCTTAAATGTTCAAGTTCCTGCATCTTCAAAGTTGCACCTTTCAGTTAGGACAGTTGTATGAGCTCAGTACATACAGTACCAATTAAGGATAAAGGATATGAACATAACCTTTATTTTCCATTTGTAGGAGATCAACCTTAGGGGAAAGGACAAATAAAGATGGATGGCTCAGCCTTTCGGTTCGATTTAACAGCTAATTGTTCATCTCTCGGTGCCTTCAGTGATAAAAGCTGAGAATTATATTGCAATGTGGAACTGTCTTTCCTGTGCTAAACTGCTATTGTCATGGAAGCTAGTTTTATGAGGCTAGATTTAATAATAGGTCCTTCACTTATTATCATGTTTTTATGAAGGTCTGTGTACTGAATTATATCATACAAATAATTATATTGTGCTGTTTTCTTTTCTTTTATGATGTTTACAAAATTTTGCATTTTTATGAAATTAAAAATGGACAATAAACAAACAAATAAGATGCATTTCAAGGCTATTTGTCATTGTGATACAACACAGCATAAGCAAATTGCAACCAGAAAGTTTGACAGTACCTCAACCAAGGCTGGACTTAGCTTGCAAATGGTGTTTTATAGCCTTTGAAATTTGTTTGGTTTTGAAGAGGTGACTGAGCAAGCAGTACAGGTGTGCTGGCACTAATATGAACAGAACATTTTTTACGAAAATAATGACTTGATCTACATACAACATAAATGTCCCCTGGCCAACATGTCGCTAGACATTTATAGACAGGGTTTACAGGTTTTAAATTTATTTATTTATTTATAAAGAATGAATGCGATACAAAAAATTTGGAGGAATTATTGATGGGCCTTTTCAACCATGTTTTTATCTTTTCACCAGGAATGTGTATATAATTGTGCTCCAGGACTGGGCTCCTTGTTCTGAGTTCTTGTCTGATGTGATTTAATCTGTGGGACTTTCCGTCCACAGCGAAGGGAATCACCCACCGATGTCCCAACTGCTCTCGCAGAAGTCAATCTGAAGTGGAGGCCTTTTGCTGTAAAAAGGACTACGACAAGGTCTGACATCACATTTTGGATAAAAAATAAATATATAAATAAATACACTTTATTGATCCTAGGGGATATTTGAATATTATGGTGCTATGGTAGGTTCAACAATAGTTTTAAGAGTCGTTGCATGTTTTTCATAAATAGGTGTTTTAAGATTCCCAGACTAGCTGGATAAGCAGTTTATGAGATTAAGATTGGAGACTGCATAAATCGCGTAACAAGTTGTTTTAAACCCTTTCATGGTGAGATATATTTTCACAAATAATAATGCATTTTACTTTGCTGAGGCACTATAGCATATCCATGGTTAGACAAAGAAATATAATTATAAAGTAGAACAAAAGAACTGCTCTACAGGAATAATTATTCAGATAAGTCACAGAACATGAAGCTGTAGGTGTCGTTTACAACAAATTCACCAGCCTGTAGGACTGCAACCTTCAAGGTTGGGCAGTCCTGATAGAGACTAATGATTCACATTCCCTAACATAAAGAGACCCTCTTAAAAATGTGAGTCTACCACAGTACTGCTATACATCATGTTTTGTTTTTTATAGTCAATTTGTTTCTTTTTTGTTTCCCTCGAATGTGATTAGCAGTACATTTACATTCGTATCTGTCTGCATTATATAATTATATGAGTTTCAGGTTCTAATAATGCCAATAGCTATTGAGTACAGCTAAATTTAGGCCAAATTCCAGTCTCCCTTATATTATTTATGTGTGTGTTTGGGGCAACTTTTTATCCTTACAGTTCTTATCATCATCCTGTAACCTAGTTGCATTTTAGGGGAGGAATTGAGTTACAGTACCTCGCTCAAGGGTGTAGTAGCAACAATACACCTGGGATTCAAAAAGCTAACATCTTTTGCCCCTTTTGTCCTCTGATGGTACAATCTTTTTTCATTTTAACATTTCACTGTCTCTCTGTGGATGGCCACGAGGCGAGATGATAGAGCTGTAAAATTTAAGGCAACGGAAAGTAACAATAATATGAAAGATGCTTTCACGTGTGTATATTGTTGAGGCTCCATGACATGTCATAAGACAAAAATGAAGAAAGAAGGTGAAGTCAGAGTAATTTACTGGCTGTTCCTTGGCTTGGCTGACAAAGTCATTTGGAGGTATTCCAAATCTGAAGCAATGATTTTCTTGGCCGTTCTCTTTATAATTGGCTTCCGCACATGCAACTGAGCTAGTTTTACACATACAGGCTACAACCAGGGCTAGTCAATCCTGTAGAAGATACAGACGGCTGACTTGGGTGCCAACTTCTGAGAGGGCGACAACTTAGCCAGCTGATTTTATTTGTTCGCACCCTAGAAGTGCTTGCAGCCTCTGCAGCACTGGCATATAACCTCTATGTGATGTGGGGTGCAAACATCTATGGGGGTGCTGTGACCTGTCAGCCTGTTTCACTTTGTCTTGGAATAGGGGTGGCGTGCTGTCAGGGGAATGTGTCATGGATGCTGTCAGGTTAAAAACATTTTACCATTTTGAACATGCTAAAATTTCACAATGAAGAAGCAGTGTATATTAACAAAGTATATTCTGTCATTTTTAAAGTCTCTCTGTTGCTTAATAATAAATGTGCAAAGTAAGCCTGTAGGTCAGCTGCCTGCTTGCTTGCTAGGATACCTGTATTTTCTTTTCACAAAAACGTATGTACCAGTGCTATCTAGACATCTTAGACATCATCAAGTTCAACAGTAGTCAGAAATGCTTTAAGGAAACAAACACTGATTCAGCCTGAAGTTACTGTAATGTTATAGTAATTATCTAATTAATCCCACTATCTAAGCATGCCTCTATGGGCATATTAACTCCACAGGGAATATACCCCAGGATTTGATTGTGTTTATGTTCCTGATCATTTTAATATGTTTACTGGTTGCTGTGTGGTGATATATGTAATATTATTTTAATCAAATACAATCATCTTCATCATGAGCAAATACTGTTAATAGTGCTTTCAAATAATTCATTTTTATTTTATTTCTGATTAACTGCATATACAAGCATGTTGAAATGCCTTAAGAAAATTATAGTGTGTATGTTCAGTATAGAAATTATATTCTATTAACAATCTTTGCCCATATTATAGTCTGACTGAGGTATCAAAATTAAAAAGCAGTTAAAGTTAATATGATTTATTAAGGGCACCTGTTATATTAGGATATATTATTATTATAAGATATGCTATGATTATGATTATGATTATTATTGGTAGTGGTAGTAGTAGTATTGTATCCCCTGGATTGGGAATACATATGTTACAAAAATACATATCTTTAAAACTATCTCAAAAAGTATTTGACTGATCAAAATTGACCAATATTGAAGCTGTTTGACGTAATGATGGCAAAGAAAAGAGTAGTTTTGACATTTTATATCCTTCATGATAACTCAAAAATTATTGAAAAAATCTGTTTCGAACTTTGCAGACACATTGTATGGGAGAAGAATTGTAATTGATCACGAGACAAACCACCCCCGAACTGGAGCAGTGCCACTTAGTGGCAGCAAAGGAAAGGATGACTGCAGGTGATATTTGACCTTGTGCATGTGGTAAATCAAAAAGTATTTGACGAATCATATTACTTCTTCATCCATCTAATGTTTTTGAGAAGATCTACACCTGATTTCATTCTGAAACAAACTGTCCCAAAATTGTATCATAGGACAGAAAGGGAGGCTGTGGAAGCCATCTTGTGAACACAGTAAATCTGAAAGTATTGTGATACTACAGGTCTGGTTAGCAAGGTCTAATAATTCAACTGAATAATTTAACTAAATTCCCTAATAATTTCACTAATATTTGCAATATGTAATAAATTGATGTCAGGATTTGTGTATTTCCTATACATTGTATAGGTCAGTGAATAAAAACTCTACAATCTACAATCTACAATTTCAACAATAGCAGTATTTCGGAGGACTTCTGCTTAGCAGCATCAAAAAGCTTGCTTTATGTTTTTGAACACAGTGGATATCTCCGTTAAAGTGACTCAAAAACCCTAATCAGTTGGCCCTATAAGCAAATTATCTTCTGATTTGCATTTCTCAAAACACTAACCTCATTCCCATAACAGAGCCTCAGAACTCCGTAACACTAATGCAAATGAGCACTGCACTGTTTCATTTCTTAGTGTGTATGCACTAATTGCAATTAGTAAAACATATTTTGAAAATCACTAAGTACACTCATCATAGACAGAAATAACATTGTATAGGCATAATTCTCAATTGACTCTGATATGCCAGCTACAACTGATTGTCCTTTTATCAGTCAGAAATATACATTTCTCGTTCATATTGATACAGTGGGTCATTCAATAAATCACTGCATGCTAAATACAATATACAATGAGCAGTATATTCACTGGACAGTTTGATGAGCTACTGATCAGTTTCTCACTCATGTTCTCCACAAGGCAAATGAGCACCACTACATTCTACATGTGTAAGTCATGAGTAATTGTGACTAAATACTAACCTTTATAAGGTGTCTTCCTGAGTATTGCAGCAGAAAAACAATGGAGCAAGTGGAGAGGCGTCTGAATGTGTGGTGGAGGGGGGAGAGGAGTGCAAAGAGAACGAGGAAGAGGCAGGGGGAGGTAAAGGCATTTGAACATATCAAATGAGATCAAGACCACCACTATCCACCATGTAGTCAATCATGTATTAGTATATGTATGAGTATGACTAAGGCTGGGAGAAGGGTGTGGCTGTGATTAAACCACAACTCAGTGGCATTCATAAAATGGATATTCACATAATGAAAACAGCTATATAACCAAAATACTCCACATTGCATAACAGTGGCAGTGTGTAGCTCAGTGGGCTAAGCCTCTGTGCCTGTGATTGGAAGGTTGCCGGTTTGAGCCCAGCCTTAGCACATCTGCGGGTCCTTGAGCAAGGCCCTTAACCCCCAACTCCCTGGGTGCTGCAGTAGGTATAGAGAATGAGTTGTGGGAGGTGTAAAAAAGAATTTCCCCACAGGGGTCAATAAAAAAATCAATCATATCCTTTACTGTTTCTGTGTAAACCTGATCATAGCATACCATTACGGACATGTTATGCTCTTGAACCCATAGATTCATGTTTGTGCCATTTCAGGATTGCACCACTTCCCCTCTCTGGTGGCAGAGAACCATTTTTATATCAGAATGAGAGTTAGCAGTTGTCGACATGGTGAGAGCCAACAATGCGATGAGACTTCATGAAATCCAATTTCCAATTCATGACACCATCTTTCAGAACACCACCTCTGTGAGTCTCATTATCACAGATAGGGTGCTGACGAGACATGCTGTGTCAGTGAAACAACTGTACAGGATTTCATTTTTCAGAGATAATGAGAGTGTAAAGGAGATGTAATTTGAGGCCATGCAACATGGTACAATGTATTAGTGTGTTTTGGAATTTTTTACTTATTGGTGTGTCACACTATTACAGGTTCATATGTATTTTGACCTAATTTGCTGATATTTGCTTTGCAGTGGGTGATGGAGCTGGAAGCAAGTGACACCACAGACATATTTGAATACGTGAATGAAGCAAGATTTAACCAGAACAAAGTCAGACATAACTGGCCATCGGGCCACAGTGGATGTGCCTGGTCAGCATGGTGGTGCTGCCATATCATAGGATGTTGTAGTCCACCATGTTCCCACAATCAGACCTTACAACACAGCTCGCCTCCTTCATTTTTTGGGGGTCTTTACAATTCTTTCATTGCTGGGTTCTGGGTATGACATTAAACTGCATCCAGCCTGGCAAGCGGCCCTCCAACTTGCAGGGAAGAATTTGGGGGTTGGTGGCTGGATTGGCACTCCAGCCACCATAAAAATTTCACAAATCTCCGACAAAGCAGCAGGACTTTTTTCAGCTCTCTGCAGGAGTAGCTCTGCTGCAGCTGCCCACAGGAAGGCTGCATGCACCATGAAGGGGATAAGTGAAAGCCCTTGGAAGCCCCATCCCTGAGAAGTTGAAACAACCTGAGAGACAATGTGGGTCAGGTCTGTTGGGGATCGGAACTGGTGTGGTGCTGAGGTGTTGCCCGCTGCATGGCAGCACTCAGGTTCTCATTTGAGGCAGCCCATCCGGGTAGGCGTGTGGAATGTCTAGTCTGTCTTGCATGATGACCATCTTCTCCTGCTGTTAAGGGAGCTTTGTAAATTTTGCATTTCAGTTGCGGCACTCTCTGAGGTATGAAGACCAGGGAGTGGCCGGATCTCTGTTATTGGTCTGGTCGCTCCGATGGCTACCATATTCAGCAAGTAGCTGATGCTGTGGCAGATCGGCTCCTCCCGATTTCACTCCTTTCAATGAATGTATTATGGGTCTCAGATTAAGACGCTGTCTGGGTGTTTTGGCTGTTGTCTCTGTTGCCTGGTGGCCACCAACGTGGTGCCGGAGCCGTTGCCAGACTTTTCCCCCAATCCGGAACTAGTTCCATGCATTTCAAACCACAAAAGACTAGCCCTGGGCCAGATAAATCGGTTCCAAAACGGCACTACAGAAAAGCCGGTCTCAGAATTTGTAACCTTAATGTCATCAGAAGTGGGATGGGCTATCGCACCCAAACCTTCCGCATAGCTGGAAAATGTAATCCATAACCAGTATAGTTATGTCTAATATAGCCAGTGCCAGCAGTGAAACAACTTGCCAACTTATTAACAAAATAACATTACATCTTTTTTTTTTCAATTCTGTGCAAAACAAATGATCGATTTTCTGGCCAGATTTAAGAATAAATTATAAACATGTCATAGGGTGAAATGTTGTGGCGCTGAAGTGGTGAAGAGAATTTTTAGCAGACTCTTTTATTTGCGTTTCTTAAAAGAACAGTGGTAAAACAGTAAGTAAGAATAGAGAATAAACTCTCTAAGGAGACAAAAGTCAATACAGGCAATAGAGACCGAGTGACATAATCTGAATTTTTTTTATTCTGTTCGGCATCTTAGAAAAACTTATGATCCAAAACAGATCAAAATAAATCTAAAAAGCGGAATGCATATGAACCTTTACTTTACTCTTCCTGTAACATTTCCATTCTGTTCTTTGTGAAACCAGTGGAAACGCGGGCAGCGAGAACTAGCCCAGCACCGGCTCCGTGTTGGTGGAAACAAGGCATGTGTATGTTTCGATCAAGGTCAGTGATATCTCGGTGAAGAAGATCTTTAATTCGCAGCTTCGCTTGATGGTTGATGGCTGTCCACAAGGTGACACTCCCCTGGTCATGGGTGACTTCAGTGTGATCACTGGCACTACTGGCACTAACAGGGTTGGGTATGACTGTGTTGGTTCCCATGGGTCTGGCGACTGTGGTGAAAGTGGCTCCATGTTCCTTGACAAAATGTTCCTTGGCAATGGGCTGTGCCAGTGCATGCTCCCCAACCTGACCTGACCTGACCTGAGAGTGATAGGGGGTGGTGAAACCTGACATACTACAATATGTAGTTATTTTGGACAATATCAGTTTTCACCACTCCAGTCTTGTCAGGGAATGATTTGCTGCTGACCAAAGCATGTCAGTGGAGTTTTTGCCATGCTAATAAGCCTTTCTCAACCCAACTGAGGAATTCTTCTCAGCATGGAGGTGGCAAGTATACCACTACCACCACCATAACCAGATGCTTTTATTGGAGGCAGTGGAGGTTTCTTGGGAAGACATCAGTGTGTAGGCATACTGTGGGTGGATGTGGCATTCAAGAACGTCCTTTCCCCTCTGCCTTGAAAGGCAAAACATCAGATGTAATATTAATAAAGTGTTATAGCTAAACAGAGAGAAAAGACTACATGCTGCCAGAGTTTGAAATAAAGGCTAGATTGTATTTACATTACAGGACATCACTATATGTTTAGTAACTTTTTTTTACGTTATAAAAAACTGTCATCCTTTGGAAGTTATATTTGAATGTATAATTAATTTTTTGTTGCAAGTTTCTGTGTATCTTTTACATTGACAAGACTACAATATGAACGGTGTTCCCAGTTTTATATCAAGTACCATTTTTGGGTTTATGTATGCACTGCTCAAGTCTTTGTGGTGACAGTATTATAGTAATGACTTCTATTGTGTGTTTTGGCACGTTTTGGGCAATTTTGGTTCTTTTGCACTTGTGATAAAAGTGTCACGATAACTGTCTTTACTGACGTGGGAACTGCACTTAATGCAATTATAAAAAATTATATAACATAAAATTCCAAGATACTGAGTGAGGACAGAGGTGCACAAGTCAGAAGATTTCTATCAATAAATTGATTCAGTATGAAATTTGGAGGAACACTTGCATGGGTTTAGTGGATTGACTGATTATATTCTAGTTTTGTTGTCCCATGTTTCTACAACCATATGTCATTATTGGGGCTGCTTCTCCTTAATATCCCTCTGGGACCATTTGTTAATTTTTGCTGCCCTACATGCCTGTATTTCATTGTGCTTTATTATTGGAATAATAAAAAAATCCTTAATGCCTTCTGACACTGCTCCATTTTCTAGATGGAGTCGTCTATCTCTTTCAAAAGCAACAATCAAAGGTGGGAATGGAAAAAAAATTATGCTGTAGTTTACCACTAGGAAAGTACGAACTGTGAAGGTAAGCGATTTATTTGTCATGTCTATAAAGTACTTAATTTTTTTTTGTTTATATTCATGTCTTTTTACTGTGTCCCTTTGCTGCAGTGCTTGCTCTCACCTACATATGTGTCTGTGTGTCATGGAGAGCAAGATGGGGTATGTGAAAAGAGAATTACCTCACAGGGATCAATAAAGTGTCATTAATTACTATTATTAGTATTATTATTATTGTTGTTATGATTAAATTGCATTCAATTTAAAGTTTTGCCAAATGAGTCATTCAATCAATAGGCAATTGGCAGTTTTCTTCTAAGAATAGGGTTCAGTGTTTCAGTAATTCAGAATAACGTTTTCATGAGTATAAGAGCATTTCTCAAAACTGTTCATGCATATAGTACAACATGACGGATAAACTGCAAAAGGCTGTAACTCATCCAAAACAATTTACTCATATCTCAAAAGGAAATAATTCTATCAGTGAATTAGTCAGTGCCATCAGAATGAAAAGTATCTTTACCATTGTTTTAACCATGACAGTGAAAATGCTTAGACAGATTGTCAACATATCAGTGTAAATGTGTTTCTAAGCTCCACAATTCTGAGTGACAGTCATTTCCCACTTTCACTGACTGATCATTTTTCTTTAGCAAACTGATTTTTTATTATACTTTTTCTCGGTTGTTTTGGAGCATTTCTCAAATGACAATTAACATTTGCAAAACAGCAAGTGCAATCCACACACCGTAATGTCAGTTCCACATTGCAGAACATAATGTCTCATTGCTTCACACAAATTTCCAAATGTTTCAGTCAAGGCCGTAGCCATGGAGTCAACACTGGGTGGGGGACCAAAGCCGTAAATAAAATAGATTTTTATGGGGGGAGGGGCATTGTGTGCACATCTGAATATTGTAGGGGACATGTCCCCCCAATATATATTATAATTGATTTCAGATCATATATACAAATGGTTTTGTACAATTGTCATCATTTGGCACAATTTTCAATTACTTTAGTCTTGTTGGTCAAAATAGGTTATATAGTTTCCCATTGTAATAATGTTACACTCAAAACTATATATGTATGTGATCAGAGTGTTAGCCACCACATGCAAAACAGTTAACCAAGCTTTTAAATTGATTTTAAAATATATTCCTTAAACTGCAGTGATATAGCATTGTTGTGTTTTTGCATCTCACAGTAGATGATTTTGTTGTTATTTTGTCCTTCTTGTATTGCCGTTTTGCTGTCTTTGTGTTTTGTGTTATACAGTGCAGTGTGACTTATTTATTTGCTATTGTACTGAGTCTTGAAATCTGAAGAAGTTCCATGTGAATGCGAGTGCGTTCTCTTGCCAGTGGACTTTACATACTGTAATGTAGAGCCTTGTAATGTTGAAACTGGTGTCTTTGACATGAATGAGTGTCATTTTGCTAATGAAAAATGATCAGTCAGTGACAATGAGAATGTGGGGACCAACTATTATTAATAATTTTGGAGCTCAGGAGCATTACACTGATATTTTGACAATATTTCTAAGCATTTTGGCTCCCATGGTTAAAATGATGCTGATTGCACTTTGAATTTTGGTGGCACTGACCAATTCATTTGTGGAATTATTGGCTATTGAGACATGAGTTAATTGTCTTGGGAAAGTTACAGGCTTTTGCTGCTAAACCATAGTGTTGTGCTATATGCATGAACTCTGTTGAGAAATTCTCTTATAGTCTTGAGAATGTTAAGTATGCTTCATCAAATGTGCCACAGCAATCAAGAAAAACTGTAATGCCATGAGGTGGAGTGGCATTTCTGAATTGCCTATAGTGTGTGAGAATGTGTGCTCTGAGGTGGCATCTGATCCAGGCTGGACTCCTGCCTTGTGCCCTATGCTTCTACAGATAGGCTTCTGGATAGCAAAGTTAAATAGATAGTTTGAAGGTGGATTTCTCAAAGAATGCAGCCTGATCCTTCCATTTTGTGCTTGGGTATATTCTGGAGAGTAATTAGGTTGAAATACGAGGTTAACAGAAACAGTAATAAGGTAAAAAAAAGTTAACTCAGCAATTCAACTCACATGTTATTTAATATTCATTGGATTTATGCTTCCTTAGTGTCTGTTATTGTTTATCTTTGTGTCTCCGTTTAAGGTTTACCCTGCTTGTGCCTGGTTTAAATCTGTTCTGCTTATATTAATGTCCCTAGTCTTTGGTAGTGTGAGCTCTCAATGTTTGTCAATGTTCCCTAGTTCCTGTGCTTGTAATCTTTTCCACCTGTTGTTTGTTTTCCTGTGTCTTTATTGATTGGTTGATTTTGTTATGGTTCACACCTGCCCCTTGTTAGTCCATGTTGCTCTGTGTATTTAAGTGCCTGCCTTTGTTCTTCACCTTGGTCAGTAATTGTATATGTTCTGTGTGTTAGTAGCAGTGTTCGTTTCACAGTCTTATGCTGTTTCCTAGTGTGTTACTTTGTGGTTCTTTTAGTTCTTTTTCCTGTTTTCTTCTTGACCCCTTGTGGTCCCTTTATTTTCTATTTTCTACATTGTGTTCTGTTTTGTTAATAAAACTCTTTTTGTGCAAGCTGCTCTGTGCTTCATCACTCTTTTTCCACCTGTGCTATACACCACCATAACGGTACTATGTCTTGAGATCTGAATAAGGTACATGTGCATGTGAGTGCTTTCTCTTACCAGTGCACTTCGCATACTGTAATGCAATGTTGACACTGCTATCTTTGACATTAATAAACATCAGTTTGCTAAAGAAAAACGATCAATCAGTGAAAGTGGGAAATGACTATCATTAAGAATTGTGGAGCTTAGGAGCATACTTATACTGATATGTTGACAATCTAAGCATTTTCACTCAGTTAAAATGATGAAGATACTTTTCATTTTGGTGACTGATTAATTCATTTATAGAATTATTTGCTTTTGAGACGTGAATAAATTGTTTTGGGTGAGTTACGGCCTTTTGCAGCTCAACCATAATGTTGTGCTATATGCATGAACAGTTTTGAGAAATGCTGTTATAGTCGTGAGTGTTACCACATGTTACGTGATGGTCACTTCCTACAAACACACACACTAAAGGGAACAGGCAAAATGTAATCTGAGATTCCAAAACTGAAACAGAGCAATCAGACAAATCTATTGACGAATCCAGAGGGCACAGACAGGGGCAAAATCAGTACATGATCCAAAATCAAATAACCAGAATATAAGGCAGTAATAATGCAAATGAATGCAATCATGAGCAGAGCTCCCTTCTTGCAAGCATCGTGGCTTTTGATCTGGCGGAAGGGAGAAAAACTGGAAGATCAGAGATGGAGTAGGTGGAATAGATTGCAATGACAGGAATGGCAGAGAACTGGAGTGGATGAAGGGACCTGTGATACACAGACAGCGGCACATGACAGTGAGAATATTAAGTATGTTTCAGGAACTGTGCCAAAGCAATTGAGAAAAACTGTAAAGAACTGACAGACTGCTCAGAGGACAAACAAAAACAGCAAAATGGCAATGCAAAAACAACATAATGGCAACAAAATCATATACTGTGGGAATGAAATACACAACAATGCTGTATCACTGCAATTTATGGAGTATTCTTGAAATATTCTGAAAGGTTTTTTTTTTTTGCATGTGGTGTCTTATATGACCACAAGTGAATTGTTTTGGGGGGAAAATCATTTCACTTAGACACTAATCCATTTTGATTAAGCTACTGATAATTATACAAAATAACAATTGCACATGAAGATTTGTATGCATGTACTAAAACATTTGCAATTTGTAGGAAACAATGAGAAATTATATTCTGCTGTGTACAAGTGGCTTTATGGTGTAGGGATTATACTCATTGTTTTGTGCATGTCAATTGTTATTTGAGAAATGTGCTAGAACAATGAAGAAAAGCTGTGATTGTTAGCAACCTAGAACTCAATTTGCTGCTGTTCTGTTCTGCACCATGTTAAACTTATGACATTTAAAGTGTCAGCATACTAGCTATGGAACTCTGGATAATCAGCACCATGAACTTTGGAATAAGATGCCGGCTATCCTGGACCAGAAACTCAAGACACCAATCAACAAGAACCATGGACCATGAAAGTTACTGGGACTCAAAATCACTAACCCAGTGAACATACTGACAACTCAGATAGAAACCCAGGTGAAATACTAACAAACTAAACCTAGCCCCAAAAACTAGACCCTGAATTAAATTCAATTGTTAGCCCTATACTCTAAGAACAATGATGATGCCTGAGCAATGATTACTATTTAGTTTCATTGTGATTGAAAGCTAATACAGTTATAAGCATAACCCTCATCCAAATCGCAAAGGTGGTGGTGTTGCTGCAATATTTCAGTCTAACCTAGGAGTGCCTGAGAAAAATGGTTATAGCTTTAGCACATTTGAAATTCTTGTTCTAAGTTTCGCTGGCTCATCTCCTTGTAGTCCTTTACATCTAATCATTGTTGTTTTTGTGTATAGACCGCTTGGTCCGTACAATGATTTTCTTAAGGAGTTTGCAGATTTTTTAACAAACCTGGTGGTTACTACTGATAGAGCTGTGATTGTTGCCGATATTAATATTCACATGGAAAATGATATGATCCTTTAACAACAGCATTTGCTGCTATTCTTGACTCTGTAGGTGTATGTCAGAATGTAGTCGGGCCTGCTCATGCCTGTAACCATACCCTGGATTTGATTCTTAGCTATGGTATACTGGTGGACCATGTATCTCTTATCCCTTAGAATCCTTTGCTTTCAGATCATTATTTGTTAATGTTTGAAATACAGTATAGCCTCCCTTTGGCCCGAGCTCCAAAGTACAATATCAGATATTCCATAGCCTCATTATCTGCAACAACGTTTCTCAACCAACTTCCTCCTTGAAGTCCTTCAACCTTACATCTGAAGCCTCGTGAACAGGTAACCGTGAACATGATGAAATTGTTTAGCAGCACTATAGATTTTGTAGCTCCACTTAAGAAAATAAAGCATAGAGATAAGAAACCTGCCCCCTGGTGCTCTGATCATACGTGTGAACTTAAACAGGCTTCATGCAAGCTAGCGCGAAAATGGCGCCCAACCAAGCTAGAAGTTTTCAAATCCACCTGGAAAGAGAGCCTTTCTAAGTATAGACAAGCACTAATGACTGCTAGATCTGTGTATCGTTCCAGATTAATAGAAGAGAACAAAAACAATCCTAAATTCCTGTGTGAATCTGTGTCTAGGTTAACACAGGATTCCATCCATCCATCCATTTTCTATAACCGCTTATTCCATATGGGTCACGGGGGGTCCGGAGCCTATCCCGGAGGCTGCGGGCGCAAGGCAGGGAACAACCCAGGATGGGGCGCCAACCCTTCGCTGGGCTAACACAGGATTCTTCAACGTTAAACTCACAAGTCCCACAAGCTCTTAAGAGTGATGACTTTATTACATATTTTAATGGTAAGATAACTAAGATTAGACAGACCATCCAGTGCACGTCTGTAGCGACATACAGCTACCAATCTTCTGCTAATCCTATTTGTACTGATAATGACACCTTTGATTCTTTCTCTCCTATAAAACAATCAGAACTTTTGAGCTTAGTTTCCTCTTGCAAATCCTCTACTAGCCTTGTAGATGTAATTCCTACAAAATTCCTTAAGGAGATTGCACCACTGATCAGTACTACTCTGTTAAATTTGTTAAACTCGTCTCTCAGGCTTGGATATGTTCTAAAACCATTTAAAATAGCTGTCTAGACCTGTTCTGAAGAATCCAAATCTTGAACCTAGTGATTTAGGAAATTATAGACCTATCTCGTCATCAGTTTGTCCACGTGAACAATGACTCTTCCAAGCCCACTAAAGTCAAATATGGTGTCCCAGAGGGATCAGTGCTGGGTCCGCTACTGTTCACTTTATATATGCTACCACTAGTAACATTATTAGAAATCATGGTGTTGGGGTTCATTGTTATGCTGATGATACACAGTTATATGGATCTGTTAAACCAGATGATGTATCACAGCTCTCTCGGATATTAGACTGTCTACTAGATATCCAGTATTGGATGAGAAAAAATTCCCTTATGTTAAACAGAAAAAACAGAAGTACTACTATTTGGTCCCAAAGCTGCCCTGAAATAAGTTTAAAAACCTCAACCTTGGTAGTCTTCCTACTCAGCGTAACACAGTGGTCATAGATCTTGGTGTCCTGGTTGATTCAGATTTATGTTTCGATGCTCACATAAGTAGTATTACTAGAACTGCGTTCTACCATCTACGGAACATAGCCAAGCTTTGGAAGATGCTTTCTTTTCATGATACAGAAAAACTAATACATGCCTTTATAACTTTTGGACTGGACTATTGTAATGCCCTCCTTTCAGACTGTCCATCTGGATCCTTACATAAAGTTCAGTTAGTGCAAAATGCAGCAGCCAGTGTTCTTACAAACACTAAAAAAATTGATCATATTAGCCCTGTTCTGTGCTCCCTTCACTAGCTTCCAGTTAAGTCTCAGAAATAACTACAAAATACTGCTATTAACTTTTAAAGCACTGAATGGCCTTGCACCAGAATACCTTAGGGATCTACTACAACCGTCCTCGCTTGCTTTGATCTCAAGGAGCAGGATATCTACTAGTACCTAGAGTACAGAAAACTACGACTGGCTGCAGAACTTTCTCTTACAGAGCTCCACAGCTGTGGAATAGTCTTCCAGCGGATGTGCAAGATTCAGGCTCACTCTCAATATTCAAGTCTACATTAAAAACACACTTGTTTAGTCTAGCTTATATGGATTCTAGTTCTAGCTCTAGCTAACTGCTCACTCCCAGTTAGACTAATAGTGTGAGGTGTAGAGCTGGGTGGGGATTGGTGCCATTGGCTTTGGATGAACTGAACTGTCATTGCTGTCACTCTAGCTTCACACTTCCTTGTGTAATTGGAGTGCTGACATTTCAGGGACTCCCCATGCCTGCGCTCCCACTTGCCTCCTCCTTCTACTTATGCTGCCATAGCCATATCTGCCGGAGCTTACATATTGCACTCATCAAACTGTTTGCACTGCCTCTAGTGTCCCCTACTTGGCTAATTGCACATTTTATTTCCCCTACTCCTTCTGGGGTGTGCTGCCTGGAGACCCCATATTATCAAGATATTCTGCCTGCCCTGCTGCCTGTGACATCTGCACTACCT